>MJUU01036306.1:0-18751 GCA_002080025.1 Modiolus philippinarum | reverse complement strand
TTATGGATTTCCTTTGTTTGGGTTCTAGTGCTGCGGATGAGGAATAAATTTCCGAAATGGCCATACAGCTCATTAAAATTATTGCAGTTGGAGTAAACATGTGTTATAGTCTCATGTTCATTTACTCCATATCATTTCGTTTAATATGGTAGAACCAATCAATGGAACAATGGAATAACGGTTGCAATGAGGTTGAACTCGGCTATTGGTTTGGTGGTGCGGGCGGGCGTCATACATTGATTTCCGGATGATAACTCAAAAAGTTAACATCTAAATGAAATGATATGTTGTTGGGTTCCAGAAGAGAAGAAATCCTCCTGATTTCGGAGAAAGTAGTAGTCAAAGTTCAAGGTCACAGTGACCGAAAAATTGCTGAAAATTCAGAAAAATTTTGTTTCCGGATGATTACTCAAAAAGTTTACATCCAATTGAAATGAAATTTGGATATGTTGTTTTGTACCAGAAGAGGAAGAACCCTATTCATTTTGGAGAAAGTGGGTCAAAGGTCAAGATTACAGTGACCGAAAATAGATTGAAAATTTCAAAACAAATTGGTCCCGGACGATAACTCAAAACGTTAACACCCAATTAAAATGAAACTTGCATATATAGTTTTGCATAAGAAGGGGGAACCCTATTGATTTTGTAGAAAGTAGTACAATGGTCAAGATCACAGTGATCAAACAGTAGTATATATGTGGTTTTTGGCTCTCATTTGTCGAGGTGCCCGTCGAGGTAATGTTGAGGTGCTACTGTATGAAATATTTTACGAAAGGATATGAAGTAAATGAACATGAGACCATAACACATATGTCAACTCCAATTGCAATAATTTCAATGAGCTGTATGGCCATTTCGGAAATTCATTCCTCATCAGCAGCACTAGAACCCAAACAAAGGAAATCCATAATTTCAAAAAATGTTTATAATGCATAAAACCAAACGAAATCCGAATAATCAGTAATATCAAATATAGCTAAGGACAAAACTACGATGGAAGGAGTTAATCCTTCGGTTTTAGAATCAACATAAATTTAGATAAAAGTAATTGAACAAAGTGTACACATGAGATATTATCTCATGTACAAGTACACCATATCTAAGAAAAATAAAGAGCATACATCTCTACCACGGAGAATTGTTTTACCAACTCCACACTGCAATAAAAGACAAACTCCTGAATACTATATATCATGGTTTGGCATTTGTCGAGGTGCAGTCGAGGTGCTGATATACTATTAGTGTTGGCCTTTTGGTCTCGCTACGTGTGTCTCTCCTATTATGGTGCTAATGTACAAAATACATCATGGTTTGGCATTTGTCGAGGTGCTGTCGAGGTGCAGTCGAGGTGCTGATATACTGTTAGTGTTGACCTCTTGGTCTCGCAACGTGAGTCTCGCCTTTAGCCTTGGTCTCGCCTAGTCAAGTCCTAATGTACACAATACTTCATGGTTCGTATTTGTCTAGGTGCCCGTCGACCTTTTGTCGAGGTGATACTGTATGAATACTATATATGATGGCTTGGCATCTGTCGAGGTGCTATCGTATTAATACTATGTTAACGGGTTCTCAATTGTCGAGGTGCTGTTTAGGTGCTACTGTATGAATACTATATATGATGGCTTGGCATCTGTCGAGGTGCCACCGTATTAATACTATATTAACGGGTTCTAAATTGTCGAGGTGCTGTTAAGGTGCTACTGTATTAATACTATATTTTATTGGGTTCGAATTTGTAGAGGTACTGTCGAATTGCAGTGGAGGTGTTGATTTTCTCTTAGTCTTTCATTGAACGTTTGGCCCATTCATGTGTTTCTCACTTTATTATGGATCATGTATTGCCCTATCAAAGATGGGTGTCTATTTTTCATCTAGGCTTTTGGGCTCGCCTTTATTCTGAACTATATATACAAATGAGATAGATACCGGTGCTTAACTCTAATCAAAACCCTAAACCCTAACCAACCGTAATTCTTACCCTATTCTTTAGACCTTAACATTAACCTTAGATCTTAACCTTTTGCTGTTCTGTTGTTAGATAAGCAGAAATGTCTTTGTTCAGCTATGTCATGACTAACCCTAACCCCAGCTTTTATTTTGTTTTTTATTTACCCCAACCCTAATTATTTTATTTGTGCTTGTCTCTCTTACCCAGTGACCTAACCTTAACTTTTAGCCTTATACTTACACTAATCCTAACCTTAACCCTGAATCCTAATCGTCTTACTTTTTGTATGCATTATTTTGTGTTCCCTCAATTCTTATACATTCGTTTTCTGATTTTGTTGTTTTTGTTCACGACTAGCCCTAACCATACTTTTTGTTTCCATAATATTCAATTACATGTATATTCTAATATTCTCAAACTATTGGAGTTATCTCCCTTTTATGCATGTTTTTAGTTGCTATGACAACTGTATACTAATTTTTCTTTTTTTATTTTCAAATATTATTCTAATATTCTCAAACTATTGGAGTTCTCTCTCTCTCTCTCTCTCTTATATCTCTAACATTAATTGCAATGACTACTATATTCATTTATTTTTAATACCTTTTTATTCTATGTATTCTTCCAATTCTATTTTGACTTTAATTTCATACTTTTTTTGATAACCAAAGTCATTTTCCCTTTTCCATAACGTAACCACTAAGGCGGAAGCCATTACTATTTTTTTAACGTTTTTTTTCTCCTGGCTTGTGACTGGCTATAACTGTAACAATATAGGCTGCATTACCCCTTTTTCCTTCTTTTTTGCTTTTTCTTTTTTGTTCTTTTAGTCGTTTTCTTTCTTTTTTGTTTTCCTCTTTTTTTCCATATTAAAGTTCAATGGGGGTTTGTTATGGTGTCGAGTTTCTTTGCGGAATTCTCTTTTTGTATTTTGTGCGATCCTTTTTCTTGGGTTTTAGATTCATGGTGTTGGTCTCGATGAAAGGGAAATCTGGACAAATTTTCCGTTGATATCTAGGTTTCGATTTTTCCAAACTGTTTCTAGGTGATTGAAGAAGAAATTTCCGATATCTAGGTCTCGATTCTTCCAATCTTTTCTCAGGTTTAAGATCCAGGGTTTGGATAGGTTGTTTAGGAAGAATAAGCAGGTTTCGATTTTTCTTTTTCTTTCACATATTTCTTCATTCCAGTTGGAATAACGACATAGATACACGACATGGTGTCCGTTCAAGAGTTGGAGTTCAACTGAAATGATTTGTCGTTGCATGTTCTCTTATGCATCTTCGTAGGCGATTTGCTTTTTCACCGGGGAAAATGTGACTTCTGACACGGAGTTTGCCGGGCGTTTCTTGTTTCATATCCAATAACAAGTATCCATGAGGTTCAGAAGTGGCAGCTGCAAAAGCTTCCAACAAAAAACTGGGATTTCACAACATCTTGTGAGCTAAACTGTTAATCTGTGAAGCATCTTTGGGATTTTTAAAGACCACCATGTAATGGGCATTCAAACTGATGGTTCTATGATGTTTTCCTTTATGAAATAGATTCTGCACGATATACATCACACTGATATTCCGATGATGACTCTTCTTGGTGAACAGAGAAGCAATCTGGTCGTCAGTCTCTGCCATTAAGTCGTCGATGATGACTAAATGTCTCTCTTTCGGGTTCAAAATATCGAGGTTAGGTAATACTTCGTAGAAGTCGACACCCTCTATGGTGTCTTATAGGGACTGATATTCACCAAAACACCAAAGAATATGTTGAGCAGGGAGAGACATCATGCAACGAATGTAGGTCACAAAGCGTTTTTCGAAATATGATTTTCCGCTTCCGGTGGGTCCAACAATGACACTGGTAAAAGGATGAATCCATAGCATGAAATAAGTATAATCAGGTCCTTCGGCACACCAAAATTCGTACGGATGGTCAGTTGGCTCCAACGTATTTTGAACGTTGGGCTCCTGGCTCCAACACAAGGGCTCTGGGCCCCAAGAATAGGGCTCCAGATTCCAACAATAGGGCTCTGGTCTGGATTACCAGAGCTCCAGGTTCCATTCGAAGGGTTTGAGTCTCTACCCAGTGGGCTTAATACAGGCTGTAGATACAATACCATTTTTACCACGCCAAGGCGGTATGTGGTATGAAACAGATTTCTATCGAATTTTCAGTTAAATCTGCTTAACTAGTATATTCAAATTAAAAATAATCAACAAAATGGATTTTTAATATTCAATTTGACTTAATGTTTTGGGCAACTGGCATTTATACAGGTGATGACCAAAATGTTTTTTTCAATAGGGTCAAATGGTAAGCTTTATTCTCCACTGGCAGCAATGTTTGTCCAATCCAATTAAAACTAGAAGCACTGTGGTCCAATGAATACCCCCGGTTCCAAAGTGTAACTGTCCAGACCAAATTTAAAATGGTCCCCACTCATACAAGCCAAGAAATCAGGAAGTGGTAGAACAGCAGACCTAAAAACGGCTTACACATTACAACTCATCAAAATCATGCTTCAGACCAAATATAAAACCAATCCAACCCATGCAAGCTGAGAAATCTGTGATGAAATTCTCTCTTTCCTAGTAAGTTATAGTTAAACATCAAAGAATCAGCAAACATGAAGTGCAAGCACAACAGACTTGTAAATGTCTTACGCATTACAACTCATTATTATAAAGTTCCAGTCCAAATTTGAAATCATTTCCACTTATAGAAGCTAAATAAACTGTGACGAAAAGTTCTCATTCATAAAGGGTTATAGAAAAGACTTCCAACATATCGGCAAACGGGGAGTGGTAATACGGCAAACCTCCTCAAAATAGCTTACACGTTAAGCTCCAGACCAAATTTGAAATCATTCCCACTCATACAATCAAGTAAATTGTGACCAAAATTTGTCATTCATAGTGTTATAGTAAAACTTTAACATATCGACAAACAGGAAGTAGCAATACGGCAAACCTGAAAATAGCTTACACGTTACAACTCATCATAATCAAGCGTCTGACCAAATATGAAATCATTCCAACATATACCAACATATATAAGCTGAAAAACTATGACCAAAAATGTGTGACGGATGGACGGACGGACAGACGAACGGATAGATGGGCGGACACCGCCATCGCTATATACCCGCCGCTTTTTCAAAGCGGGGGTATAATAAGTAACCTTTATAAAGGACCTTCCATACATTATTCCAATACAGTTAAGTGCTTCAGTTGGTTCAGAGTAGATGATGAAAATGATAATTTTTCTATAGATCTCAATTTTAAACTATGTTCAGTGCTGGCGCCAATGTTTTTGTCAGGCTTACAGTAAATGAAATGGGCATTTTATGAAAACCACTATTTGTAAGGCTGTTCACAGAGACTGGGAAGAGAAATTAATTTGTGAAGCAAATACTAAAAGTACGAAATATCTGAACACTGGGTCATTTTGTTTTGGCTATAAGCATTTAATTAATTTGGGAAGCTGCAGGTTGTGAGAAAAAATCTATTTCTAAAGCAACTATTCAGTCAAAATTGCTTCTTGGTACCTATACACTACAGTCTAATCGTCAAAAATTTAATCAATATGAATATTAAACCAGATTTTCCGCTGTGTGATAATTGTTTTGAAGATCGTAAACATTTTTTAAGCCAATGTAAATTTCTCAGTACAGTCCGCCAGAAATTTATAAACTTACTGCATCATCTGCTTTATGTCTCCTTAGATAAAATTGCTGAATAATACTAACAACTTAACCCAATTAAGTTTGGATTGCACTGCTTTTCTATGTATACCATATAAACTGCACGTAGATATAGAAAATATAAGTGGAGGATGCATGTGGCAAGATGTAATATTCTTCAATATAGGACGTAGCAGAATTAATTTTCAACAGAGTGTGGCTACAGTTAACCACTAACATATACATATGAACAGTTTATTTTCTGTGTTGTATATGATGGACCTGACCTCATTGTATCTTACAGAGTGCTCGTCTCTAGATTTTTTCTTTGAGTAATAGCCCTTTTCAAAAAGTGTTATCTTTAAGGGAACTTTCCTGTCAATTGATGGTAAAACACCATTGACTTCTGGTTATCGCCAGACATACATAGCATCTGGAAATGCTAAATATATATAAAATTTATCATATAAAAACTGTAAATAGAGATCTAAAATAACAAAATTAGGAAATTTAGGACCATTATATCGATCGATAAATTATTATATTTAACAAACATTTATATTTTTAACTTGATTAAGTACAAAAATTAAAATAATGTTATCAAAAATGTAATAATAATTGGTCAATTTTAAAAACCTTGAATTTGAAGAAAGATAACTCCAATTCTACCACAGGTTGATAACGCAAAATACGGTCTTCTACTCTTTTGTTGATGTGCTCATATTGTAATGGTGACTTTGACCTACGTTCGTATCGCGGAACTTTTTTTATTTGCGTAAGGAAACGAAGAGTCCAATGTGAACAGGTAGGCACCCGAGGCCCCCTTTGAGCGAAAGATATATCCTTGTGCGTTGATAACCGGAACTGATTCATTGTATCTAAATGCCGAAACTGAAGTGCGGAACATTCTTTTTTTTTTTTTTTTTGAAAAGCCTATATAGCAGCTATTTAAAGTTATATTTTATCTGCGAGCATTTGCTGCAGCGGATTGAGCACCAACTACTGGATTTGAAACATATACAACGGATTGACACTGTATAACACAGAATTTACATGTTTTCTCCAGATAGTGGATGGATATAAAGGAACAGAACAGAACAGAGGACAGTATTCCTGTAAAGTTTTGTTGAATTTGCTTCATTCGTTTCACAGAAGATGAAAATGTTATTTTCCTATAGGGTCAAATGTTTAATTAAGTTCCGCGCTGGTTGCCATGTTTTTAGCCAAAGATTTTCATTTCAGAGAATTAGCATATCATTTCAGAGAAAGAATGTTTTCATTAAACAGGAATTTTTATATATCATTTCCGGGAATTTATGATATGAATAATCTGCTTATACATTATTTGCGGGGATTTTAAAAAGACAAGTATATACCCCAATTAACAGGTTCGTGTAACCTTTTACTCCTGTTCACAACGGGATATTGAAGGAAAGTTTTGGGGGGAGAATCCGTTATATTGCATTCCATTAATTAAACGTTGCTTTAGCATGGTTAAAAACCGAAAATTACGATATATCTATGCCTAAACTGATTAATGTGCCTCGTTAGGGTTCACATATTTGTTGTGTTCAACCCGAGAGGTTGAAGAAGGACTTGAGCAGGACATATTGTAAAATGTATTTCATCCTCTCAAATGTTTTACTTTTATCATTGATTTAAAATAAAAAAAAGGTCCTTTACTTAGTTTGCCGAAATTTTTTCGATCCGTGAAAAAACATGGCCGCCAGCGCAGAACATAGTTTAACATGGGACCCTATGGGAAAAGCATATATTCGATATCTCCTCTGAAGCTACTGAAGCAAATTAAACCAAACTTTACAGGAATGCTATATGGAAGGTCCTTTACTTAGTTTGCCGAAATTTTTTCGATCCGTGAAAAAACATGGCCGCCAGCGCAGAACATAGTTTAACATGGGACCCTATGGGAAAAGCAAATATTTGCTATCTCCTTTGAAGCTACCGAAGCAAATGGAACCAAACTTTACAGGAATGATGTATGGAAGGTCCTTTACTTAGTTTGCCGAAATTTTTTCGATCCGGGAAATAACATGGGCGCCAGCGCAGAACATACTTTAACATGGAACCCTGTGGGAAAAGCATATATTTGCTATCTCCTCTGATGCTACTGAAGCAAATTGAACCAAACTCTACAGGAATGATGTATGGAAGGTCTTTTATGGAGATTGCCGAAATGTTTCCGATTCCTTTAAAAACATGGCTGCCAGCGCAGAACATAGGACCCTAAGTTGTTATCTCCTCTGACGCTACTGAAGCAAATTCAACCAATCTTTACAGTAAGGATGTATGGAAGGTACTTGGATCTGACAAAAAAGATGGCCTCCAGTGCAGAACATAGTTTAACATTGGAGCCAGGAATGATATAACCATCCTTATAATCATCATCTCTGAAATGTATAGAAGGTCCTTTGCAAAAATTATTCATTTCAATAGGATCAGACAAAAAACATGGGTGCTAATGAGAACATAGCTAAACGTTTGACCCCATTGGTAAGGAAACATCTTTTTTAGTCATGCATGGCGTAGAAGCATTTTGCCAGGTGAACGATACAGGCTCAGTCTCTGAGCCTCTAGTTATTGAATCGGAACGAAACGAAAATATTTGCAAAGGGCCTGACATACATGCATCATTTGAGTAAAGTTTTGTTGAATTTGCTTCATTGGTTTCAAAGGGGAAAATGAAAATGTTAAATGCTAACGGACGACGAACGGCCCCCGGCGGTCGACAAGCGCCAAGCGGATGGCAATAGCTCACACAGACCCTTAGGGTCAGGTGAGCAAAGAAATCAGTTTTGTTGAATATTAGGATTTTGAATATACTAGTTAAGCAAATTTAGGCTGAAAATTCGATCTGTTTTATACCGCATACCGCCTTGACGTGGTAAAATCGTACATATAATGCCTGTTATTTAAGTCAGTTTATAATGTAAAATATAAAGGTATTTTCCTATTCATCCTGGATAATGTCCTCGGAAAGTGGTATTGGGTTTCGATCACCTGTATTGGCCCTCGGCGAAGTCCACAGCCCAATATAACTGTAAATGGACATAATTCAGAATTAATAATGAAAAAACCCATTTAATAACACTATATTAATAAATTTTAAAATTCTAGGAGTGAAAGATGACAAAGATGTATTTCTGTTGACATAGCAATTTTATGCCCGCATCCTGGAGACGAGCTATCAGTTTCGGAATATTGCATTTACCTTATTCATGTATTATTCATGGCTTTACGTTGCGTCTGCATGGAAGATGGTATGGAAGATCTCCATAAATGGGATTTACTATTTTCTTGTTTCTGTTACATTGGCGTATTGAAATAGTGTAGTGAGCCCTGACAATATTATGGCTTTGACATTTAACACAATCTGGGCACACAGAAGCTATAGTTAGTCGTCATATAAGCGGGAGGTTGATGCGTCAATAAACCTGGTTTAACCCACCATTTTATTTATAAAATGCCCGTTCTAAGTTAGGAATATGACGGCTTGCCAAAAATGTTCTGTGTCGGATTGTGTTCCCCTGATTCAGTCGAATGTTATACGGATTTTCCTTACTGGTCTCTTCCTTTGATCGATTCTGACTTTTGTTGTCACTTTCATTACGTACCCAGAATCAACAGAAACAACCACAGGCACTTGTTTCATAAAAAAATGTCAGTCCCTCCTGAAGAGCGGGAGGGACTGACATTTTTTATGAAACAAGTGTCTGTGGAAACAACTGACCATTTCGACGGAATAGTATCTTATTGTTGTACATTTTAAGTTCTGCATTTTGGCTGTTTTCGTCAAATTATGTCTAATCATTTAACGTATAGTGTCATTTTTTTCACAGATTATAGAGTTTTTTTCTAGTACCGTGAGTAGAGGAGGGGGAGGGAATGAACAGGGGGTCACTCACTCACACCTCACACTTATCTATCCCGCTTCCCACTCCACTGTCCTTACTGACACCTGCCAACCAATCCTCGGAATCCCCTAATTCCCACACTTCTTTTAACCTCTTCAACTTTCCAACCCTCTTCTCCCATCTCTCGTTTTACAGATACGTCCTCTCGTAGAGTAGGCATAAACGCATCCCAACGCGTTTAATCTATCAGAGCCATCTCCCCGCGGATCCGCCAATGAAATATTTAATTTTCTTTGCCCATTATTGAATGTAAAACGTCTTGATAATATCTTTTGATTCTTTTAATAAATACACGTTTTTTCTTTTAATTTTTTGATTGCAAAACCATAAACAGTGTGGCATAATAATGTATGAAGCGTGAAGTTCGTCCACACAGTTTGCCTACAATGATCGTCGATCAACATGACCTGACTTCCTCGAATAAGACAGTGAACTCCCCTATCCACATCAATTTCCTAATTTGTAATAACAATTTACTATTTTGTAATTACAATTTATTAATTTGTAATTACAATCTATTAATTTGAAATAACAATTTAGTAATTTATAATTACAATTTATTATTTTATAATTACAATTTATTAATTTGTAATAACAATTTATTAATTTGTAATTACAATTTATTAACTTGTAATTACAATTTATTAATTTGTAATAACAATTTAGTAATTTGTAATTACAAATTATTAATTTGTAATTACAATTTATTAATTTGTAATTACAATTTACTAATTTGTAATAACAATTTATTAATTTGTAATTACAAATTAAAAAAAAGTGTGTTGTGTAAAAATAAATTGTGTTGTGTCCCTAATAAGCTTCCGTACTGTTGGCCGCCGATCATTGTAGGCAAACTGTGTTGACATTGTCATTGCAAATTAGTAAATTGTAATTACAAATTAATAAATTGTAATTACAAATTAGCAAATTGTTATAACAATTTAATAAATGGTAATTACAAATTAGTAAATTGTAATTACAAATTAGTAAATTGTTATTACAAATTAATAAACTGTAATTACAAATTAATAAATTGTAATTACAAATTAATAAATTGTTATTACAAATTAGTAAATTGTAATTACAAATTAATAACTTGTAATAACAAATTAATAAATTGTTATTACAAATTAGTAAATTGTAATAACAAATTAATAAATTGTAATTACAAATTAGTAAATTGTTATAACAACTTAATAAATTGTTATTACAAATTAATAAATTGTAATTACAAATTAATAAATTGTTATTACAAATTAGTAAATTGTAATTACAAATTAATAAATAGTAATTACAAATTAGTAAATTGTTATTACAACTTAATAAATTGTTATTACAAATTAATAAATTGTAATTACAAATTAATAAATTGTTATTACAAATTAGTAAATTGTAATTATAAATTAATAAATTGTTATAACAAATTAGTAAATTGTTATTACAAATTTATAAATTGTTATTACAAATTAGGAAATTGTTGTGGATAGGGGAGTTCACCGACTTGGTAATGCTGGTCGCCGATCATTGTAGGCAAACTGTGTGAACAAACTTCACGTTCCATACATTATTATGCCAAACTGTTTATTGTTAAGCACCGAGAATGTGTATTTCTTAATAGAATCAAAAGATATTATCAAGACGTTTTACATTCAATAATGGGCAAAGATAATTAAGTATTAATTTGCGGATCCGTGGAGGAGATGGTTCCGATAGATTGAACGCGTTGGGATTCGTTTACACCTACTCTACGAGAGGATGTATCTGTAAAACGAGAGATGGGAAAAGAAGGATGGAAAGTTGAAGAGGTGAAAAGAAGTGTGGGAATTGGGGGATTCGGAGGATTAGTTATCAGGTGACAATAAGGAGAGTGGAGTCGGAAGCGGGAGAGATAAGTGTGAGGTGTGAGCGAGTGACCCCCTGTTTATCCCCCCCTCATCTACTGAGTACTCACGGTACTAGATATTCGCTCCCGCCTTTACAAAAAAAACTCTATATAATCTATGAAAACCTGAAACTATTTGTTAAATGATTAGACATAATTCGAGAAAAACTGCCAAAGTACAGAACTTAAATGTACAACAATTATCAAGTTACTATTCAGTCGCTTTTCTGAAGAAAATGCGGGGATATTGTTTTGGTCCCGTCAGTCTGTCCGTTAGATGAACCTTGTCGGTGGATCTCCTTCCTCATTTTTGATTTATGGATTTAATTTTGTTATAGAATTGTTGCATTATAGTCTGCAGATGCGCAATAAGCTGTTGGATTTTTGATATTGGTCTTGGTTCAATCAAGAGGTCGATTTTGACACATGTGAGCTTGTCAGTGGAACTCTTGTTTTCTGGGTCAAACAGGGAAGTGCGGGGATGGACATCATTTCTGATGGCACCACTTCTACAGAAACCAGAAAAAAGTAAACCCCAAATTTGGTTTAATATGACCAGATATCTTCCAGACCATCTTCCAGACGCAAAGTAAAGCCGCGAAGAATACATGATACCCTGGTGCTTTCAGCTGGATAACCCTGAAGATCGCCCAAGTTGGCACTCCATGGCGGTTGGGGAGCAAGGGAGTGACCTTGATATAATTTTTGTCAAGAATACCGCTTAAGTGCACGCTAGGGGCCTTCTTGATCTCGCTTGAGGGGGTGAATATTGTTCACCTCTAGTTGAAGACCCTCAGGCGACATCAAGATGTAGACAGGAATAAAAGCCCTGTCCTTGATAAACTGGAGTTTTCTATACTAGTGTGAAGCTAGCCCACAATAACAGCCGACAATAACCGCTAGCCGACAATAAGCCAGCCCACAATAAGAAAGGATGCGTTTCTTCAAATTTCTGGCAAATTTGTATACAGATCAATAAAAATATACGTAATTAAACTAGTTGATATGGTGCTCTCTTGGAGGTCCGCGCTATGACCCGTTATATTTATAATTACGAATTTTATATTTTAAGGTGTCTACGTTGCATTCGACAGGACAGATTCCTTTCTAAAATCTTGAATAACGAGGTGTTATTACTTAAAATATTGGTTATTACCAAATTTTTACTTTAATGTCGATTTCTTTTGAAGGTCAACTGTCCAAATACAAAGAAAGGAACACACATAAATTTATCAAAGAAGTTAAAAATACGCATAGGATTCGCTTTCAAAAAATGTTCAATGTAACTAAGAAGACTACTGTATGTATCGTGTGCGTTTTTGGCACATGTACATTTACTCCATATCCTTTCATTTATCCTATGAATAAAGCAAATGCAATAATCCGAAACCAATAGCTCGTCTCCAGGAAGCTATGTCAACAGAAATACATCTTTGTCATCTTTCACTCCTAGAATTTTTTAATTTATTACTGCAGTGTTATTAAATGGGTATTTTCATATTAATTCTGAATAATGTCCATTTACAGTTATTTTGCGTTGTGATCTTCGTCGTAGGCCAATACAGATGATAGAAACCCAATACCACTTTGCGAGGACATTATCCAGGATGAATAGATTTTACATTATAAACTGATGATTTAAAATTACAGGCATTATATGTACAAATCTTAATACAGCTAGGCTGTAGATGCAAATTTCGTTTTTACCACGTCACTTCGGTTTGCGGTATAAAACAGATTTCTATCGATTTTTCAATTAAATCTGCTTATCTAGTATATTAAAAATCCTAATATTCAACAAAACTGCATAATTTTCTCAGCTCACCTGACCCTAAGGGTCTGTGTGAGCTATTGCCATCGCTTTGCGCCCATCGTCCGTTAGCGTTTAACATTTCCATCTTCTCCTCTGAAACCAATGAAGCAAATTCAACAAAACTTTAAAGGAATACTGTTCTCTGTTCTGTTCTGTTCCTTTATATCCACCCACTATCCGGAGAACACACAGTACATTCTGTGTTACTTAGTGTCACTGCGGTGAATATGTCTCAAATCCAGTAGTTGGTGCTCAGTCCATTGTAGCAAATACTCGCAGATGAAATATAACTTAAAATAGCTGCTATATTACTAGAAGAGAAGAGCACTCTGTAGGCTAAAGTGAGGTCAGGTCTATCATATACAACACAGAAAATAAACAGTTAATATGTATATGTTAGTGGGTAACTGTAGTCACACTCTATAATGTTAATTTCTCTACTTCCTATATTGAATAATATTACATCTTGCCACACCAAAAGCATATACCAATCCTCTATTTATATTTTCTATATCTACGTGCAGCTTATATGGTATACATGGAAAAGTAGAGCAATCCAAAATTGATTGGGTTATGTTGCTAGTATTATCAAGTAAAGCAGAACATTCAATTTTATCTAAGGAGCCATAAAGCAGATGATGCAGTGAGTTTATAAATTTCTGGCGGACTGTACTGAGACATTCACAGTGAGCTAAAAATGCTCACGATCTTCTAAACTATCATCACACAGCGGACACTCTGGTTTAACTTCATATTGATTAAAGATTAGACTGTAGTGTATAGGTACCAAGAAGCAATCTTGCCTTAATAGTTGCTTTAGAAATAGATATTTTCTCACAACCTGCAGCTTCCCAAATTAAATGGTTATAGCCAAAACAAAATGATCCATGCAGTGTTCAGATATTTCAACGTTCTTTTGGTATTTGCTTCACAAATTAATTTCTCTTCCCGATACCTGTGAACAGCCTTGAAAAGAGGAGGGGGGCAAGGGTATTAATTGTTATTGTGTTATAGGGTAAAATTGATTCTCTGTTAGCTGTTATTGCAAAATATAATGTTGTGTTAGTTGTTATTGGGTAGTTCTGTATTACCTGTTATGATGAATATTCAGTTCACTGTTAGCTGTTATTGAACAGTTCAGTTAGGTGTTATTACAAAGAAATACCCCAAAAATGTTCGCGCCTCGCTCCGCTCGGCGAATTTTCCTTTCATTTCTAAGTTGGAATTCCTTTTCAAGTCCCCCCCTCTCGCCTGCTGCATAATTATTTAGCTGTTGCCTACAACTGTATAAGTTGTTAGCCTATATTTTGACTATTAAGTCGATTTTGTAATTCAAATTTTTATTTGCTGTGGTCAATTTTGACCAGCTTTTTCTTTATAGTTCAATTTGAAATAAATTGATTGGTTGATTAGTTAGAGCGTAATTTTAGCTTTATCCAGCGGGAAATCTAGTGGTATAAAATTTTCTCTAATTCTTGTTCAAAATAAATACTTCCCAAATGATGTTAGATGAACTTAATAATCAACATGTTTAGACATTGATCTCACTTGCTGATTGGTTGTCTCGTGTCAGTTTCTAGAAATAGTGCAACCGGATGTTGATGAAATTAACGCCTGCATCAGTGTCTAGTGAATTGATTTTTACATTTTATGGCTAAGATATCTGAATTTATTGATAATATGACATTTTTTATCAAAAATATTACACTCAACACCCCTTTCAATGAAAGGCGCAATGATACACATAGCAACGATTATAGCAACAAAATGGCGGCATACTTGAGACTGTAGACTACGGAGATCGCTTTACGTCAAATAAATTGAGTAGGAATTAGAGAAAAAATCTCTAACATTGTTTTCCGGTTTATTACGATAATTTCTCACATCTCGATAGTTAAATTTGCACATTTTAAAGTTCTCGGATAAACCTCGAACTTTAAAATGTGAAAATTTAACTATCTCAATGTGAGAAATATACGTAATAAACTGGAAACAATGTTAGAGACTATATATCTCCCTTCTAGAAATACTCTCCTGTGATTATAACAATTTCTGATCAAAATAAGAGCATGGCGACGAAAGTAAACAATCGACAAAATGCTAAGATTAAAAAAAGAAACAGACGAATACAATATTTAGTTCAAACGTTATTCAATTACCAGACCTTTGCTCTGTACGGAAAAATGATTAAACTTGTCCATAAGAAGGATTGATACGAGAATTTCTTAAATAATCAAATGTCGTGGAAAAAATATTCAATTGACAGACTGGTCAAAATCAATTGCTATCCGGTGTTAAAATGCATGTAACCTGACAAAATTGTATGTACAGATAGATTTTTAACATGCATCATTAATAGATCAATTTATTGACAATTACTGCGTAAGAAACAATGTCATCCAAAAGGTCTTTCGTTGTTGCTAAGAAAATTATGTTGTCCTGAAACAGCGCCATTTACCTTTTATACCCATTATTTCAAAGGTAATCATCATCACAAGATTTCATTGGTTCAATGGTCAAGTCTACGTATCGATCAGGAAAAAGAGGCGTGTCTTTATTGAAAGAAACCACGTGTATGAATGAGTAGTGATCGACTTTGTAAACAAAAATGGAAAGTAAAACAGCGAAATATCGTCTTTTTTTTTAATTTATTGTATCTGAACCGCTGAATGTACCCCGACGAAAATCGGCACATGAAAAGATTATTATTCAAAGAAAATGCATATTTTTTCTGGTCAATGTCAGGGTTTAAGAAACGATACGATCCACAAGTCTATATAAGAGGAAAATTATCGAAAACATCATGCATTTTTCTTCTAAAATATACAAAGTACCTTAAATCAAAAACTTTTTGTCATTTGTATATAATGAAGTCTGTCACATGCACATGAAAAAGTAGAATATTTCACATTATAAATAACTTTTAAAGCACCTAACAACATACCTAAACATTGCAATCGACTTTTTTTTATCTTTTCTAAACGAGAGCTCACATTCTTTTGTTTAAATACCACTGGGTATCGGACTGTATCAGGACAAGAACAAGTTAATCAATTCGAAAAAAAATATAAGTAAGAGAAGAAAGAATGAAAGGGACAACCGGGACAACGAGTTTTGATTCCCACTGGAAAAGGGAACAAATGAGTAGGAGCAGGAAAATTAGCCTTCTATACGAGTCCTACCGACTATGCTCTCTTTAGACAATATAGAAGGGGTCTTTATACTGCATGGAGCGTTGCCTTTCTCCACACAGTTGTTTGGCTACAATAGATTGCTGTCAGGCTTTCTGTATTATGACCTGACTACCCCGCATAGACAGAGCATTCCCCTATTTACCAACTGGGGACGCGCCCGACAGCTGTGTAGCCGGAGCCCCTGAAAACCGATTCAGGTTCCGGGGATTTGAAATAAAATAGACTCCGGTCACAACATAAATTTTATAACCTCAAGACTTGACACGTTTTTCTTAGAATTTTATATACTTGTTGCCCTTTTTAATATCATATAATTTAACGGTGTTTTGGGACTTTTTAGCTCGAATTCCAAGTTAGGATTAGCTTAATTAAGCAAAATGTAGACGAAGAAGTTATACAGTTTAGACAGTAGCTATATGATTACAACAGTCAAATACTGAACTATATAGAAATCGGAATAGAATATATATGGCAAATTAGTCGAATGAATAATACTTCATACGACAAGAGTTGAAATTGAAAAACACTCATACAAGAAGTGAAATTGAACACCAATTGCTACATGATGAGAAAAGAAAATTTGAGCAATGAAAATTCACACATGCTGATTTTTGAAAGTTGTTCGAATCTTCGATCCTTTACAACTGAAAAACATGTTGACAAAACACAAAGCAGTAAGACAATGTAATACATATTCAACTGCGCATTTCATTCTTAGCACATTGGCGGATCCAGAAGGGGGTTCTGGGGGTTGGAACTCCCTTTTTTCTGGACAATCATGTATTTTTTTAATGAATATCCTGATGTTTTATCAAGAAATACCCCCAAATATTTTCGTCCTCGCTCCGCTCACAGGTGCTTGAGGACAGGACCCAGAAGCAAGGGAAACGAATGACCATTTCGACTGAATATAGTAACTTGATAATTGTTGTAAATTTAAGTTCTGCACTTTGGCAGTTTTCGTACAATTATATCTAGTCACTTTATATTATAGTTTCAGTTTTTCACAGAATATAGTTTTTTGAAAAGGCGGGAACGAATATCAAGTACGAGTAGAGGAGGGGAGGGAATGAACAGAAGGGTCACTCGATCACACTTATCTTTCCCTCCTCCCACTCCACTCTCCTTTTATAAAACATGTTACACCTACAAAGTAATCCTAAGGGGACGATCATTTGATTCTGAGGGGGGGGCTGGCAGATCGTTTTGTAAATAAATATTCTGTCCCTGAAAAAGTAGGAAATAAATAATCTGGCCTGCACATCCAAGAAAATAAATAATCTGACCTTTGATTTATTGGTACGATACGATTATGTTTTTGAAAATAAAAATTTTCGAAAAATAAATATTCTGACCCGCAAAATTTTAAAAATAAATAATCTGGCTCAACCGAATTTGCCAGCCCCCCCCNCCCCCCCCCCCCCCCCCCCCCTCAGAATCAAATGGTCGTCCCCTAATCCTCCAATTCCCACACTTCTTTTCACCTTTTCTACAACTTTCTACCCATCTTCTCTCTGCTTTCATTTAACAGATACATCCTCTTGTAGAGTATGCTTATACGCATCCTTGTCCGTTGAAAATATAAGTGCACAAATATCTCCGAAAAGAACAAAACCTAATCATTTTAAGTGTAAATCCGCACTTAACAATTTTAATTCAAGGACAAATAAGCCATTGTGTGTGGAAAACTTGAAATACACGGTCTTATCAAGCCTTCCAAAAAAGGGTGGGGTTTTAGTCGATTTTTGTATCTTTTTTTTGCCCATTTTGGTCAAAATTGTGCAGAAATTTTGAAATATTTTCAGAAAAAGGGTGTTCCATCTATCGGAGCCATCTCATCCTCCGGATCCTCTAGTGAATACTTTATTCTCTGTGCTCATTATTGAATGTATATTTATTAATTTGTAATTACAAATTAAAAAAAATTGTGTTGTGCAAAAATAAATTGTGTTGTGTCCCTTATAAGCTTCCGTACAAAACCATAAACAATGTGGCATAATAATGTATGAAGCGTGAAGTTTGTCCACACAGTTTGCCTACAATGATCGGCGGCCAACATGACCTGGCTTCCTCGAATAAGACAGAATAATGAAACTCCCCTATCCACAACAATGTCCTAATTTGTAATAACAATTTATTAATTTGTAATTACAATTTACTAATTTGTAATTACAATTTATTAAATTGTAATAACAATTTAATAATTTATAATAACAATTTATTAATTTGTAATTACAATTTACTAATTTGTAATTACAATTTATTAATTTGTAATTACAATTTATTAATTTGTAATTACAAAT
>MJUU01036302.1:29456-56215 GCA_002080025.1 Modiolus philippinarum | reverse complement strand
ATTGTATCCCATGCTGCCATTGGAGTATACCAATTATAAGGGATGTAGTTGTTTATACGAATGGTCCTAAATTTATCCCCTTCGATAAATTGACTCGACGCTCATAGTGGAAAATTCAAGTATTATATCTTCATTGAAATAACCTGACATGTAAATATGATGTTTATTAATACGATTCTTTCGGTCACGTGCGGGGTCACGTGTATGTCAATTAGTGTTGCATATAAATTATCGTCTTATGCAAAGGAAAAACAAATGTTGCAAATGGTGCGTAGTGTCAATCATAGACAATTGCTTCGTGAAACATACCGATAGCTGTACGAGTGAATCTTATTAATCTGTGCATACAGAGATGACTTTTGTTCTGAGCCAACTGCCTGTGTGCTCCTTCTTGTTAAATTTACTCTTTGTATGTACCAATTATTTTTTTACAATATATTATTAATTTCAAACCATAGAATTTTCGGGAGATTTTCCAAAGGATATGGAAATTTTCATATATTCCGGATGTGATGACTTCGAATATAAGTATAAATGTGTTTTTGTAGGTTTTGTAAACATATCAGTTTTTATCCTGCCGTGTTCAATTATTGTTAAAACATCCAAAAATTCTATTTTCTCTCTTGGATAGCGTTACTCAACTTGAATACGAGTCAACAGGGATGGCAGGAGCAGTGTAATCTGTAAAATATGTGCATTCAAAGGATAGCCAAATCCCTCGGTGGGAAGGTAATCTCGATATTCATGTATCTAATTCTCCTACCATAGACCCTTATATTAAAAATTCTTAAGCCCCTTTTTAGCGTAAATATTCGAAAATCCGGGGAGATGGGCCAGTTTCAACGTTGACTGCAGTATTTTCTGAACAATGCAGTGTAAAGGTGATGTATATAGTAAATAAAAAATACAAGATGACTTTTTCGGTGCAGTAATTTGTCTAACGTTTTTACCCATCGTGGGGCTTTTCAAGACAATTAGTTACTACGCAACGTGGCAACAGATACATTTCCCCGTTACAGGTGACGCAGCGCCATTAAAAACTAATGCTAAACATTAAATGTTAAATTGCATTTAAATGCTTGTAAAACATTAATAAACTTTTTTCTGGCTGTTTTCTGTATTCTTCTGATTTCGTTTGGCATTTGTAGAATGTGAATATTTTGAATTTTCATCCTGCGCACACATCTAAATGCGCGCTGAGAGAGATCTGTCGATATTCCGGTTGTCTGATCTTTTGTTTATGTATCCCACCTCTTTCGCACAGACTGTTCTTTGTTTGACCAATTCTTACATGGGGTAAATATGTAGTCTTTTTTACATTTAGAACAAGTGATACAATATATCAAGTTTTCAGACTTGCATGTCATATACGCGTTCGCGGTAAATGAATTGCCGTTATAAAAATGTTAGGTTCTGCCATCTTCCAAATAGTTGTAACTGTCCCTGAAACACACACCACATCTCGAATCCCCACACGGAGTGTTACAGACAAATCACCTTCTGTCATATCAGATCTCACTTTTGTGAAGAGATGCATTAGACTTTAAGGTTGTCGTCTACTATGAATTATCTAATCTTCTCTAACCAATTGTTTCATTTTTTTTACTCTGGTATAAAATCGGAAGATTTGATTTTATCCATTTAAAATGTGTTTGGCAAAGAAGGGTCATGTTTTGTTACAAACCCAGCAAACACGAAAACGTTAATGTAACATTAGACTAACGTTGCATTTAGGTTATGCTTACGTAATATCATAACGTTATAAAAACGTCATTTTGTGGACTCCGATCAACGTTAGATTAACGTATCTTGTTACGTTAGATTCAAATGTTATACTAACGTTACACTAACGTAACATCATAATGTTACATATATGTCATTTTGTGGACTCCGATCAACGTTAGGTTAACGTATCCTGTTACGTTAGATTCAAATGTTAAACTAATGTTACCCTAACGTAACATCATAATGTTACATAAAAGTCATTTTGTGGACTCTGATCAACGTTAGGTTCACGTATCTTGTTACGTTAGATTCAAATGTTAAACTAACATTTCACTAACGTAACATCATAATGTTACTTAAATGTCATTTTGTGGACTCCGATCAACGTTAGGTTAACATATCTTGTTACGTTAGATTCAAATGTTAAACTAATGTTACCTTAACGTAACATCATAATGTTACATAAATGTCATTTTGTGGACTCCGATCAACGTCAGGGTAACGTATCTTGTTACGTTAGATTCAAATGTTATAATAATGTTACACCAACGTAACACCATAATGTTACATAAATGTCATTTTGTGGACTCTGATCAACGTTAGGTTAACGAATCTTGTTACGTTAGATTCAAATGTTATACTAAGGTTACACTAACGTAAGATCATAATGTTACATAAAAGTCATTTTGTGGACTCCGATCAACGTTAGGTAAATGTATCTTGTTACGTTAGATTAAAATGTTAAACTAACGTTTTGCTAACGTAACATCATAATGTTACATCAATGTCATTTTGTGGACTCGATCAATGTTATGTTAACGTATCTTGTTATGTTAGATTCAAATGTTAGACTAATGTTATGTTAACGAAACATCATAATGTTTCATACATGTCATTTTGTGGACTCTGATCAACATAAGGTTATTGTATCTTGTTCTGTTATGAAAAATATTCTCCTTATGTAACATCATTATGTTAAATCAATGTCATTTTGTAGACTCCCATTGACGTTAGATTACCCGGTAACATATCTTTAAATTTATATTCAAATGTTTAACTTAAGCTAGCATAAATGTCCTGCTTACTCAAAGTCAAAACGTTACATCAATGTCTTTTAGGACTGTGGTCAAAGTAAGTTTGAGGGCTATGGTAAACATAATCATATATGTATCTTGTCATATTAAAGTGATGTAATAAATAATCTTTACTGAAAAAAGTCCACAAAATGAGATTGAGGTAAATTTATGATGTTACTTAAGTAGAATGTTTTCCGTCTCCCAAAGATTTATTCTGCATTTTACTGTTTGATTATTCTGCAGTATTCAAATTGTGATCTCACAGATGAAGTGTTGAATTATTGAAAGTTGTCTGCTTTCAATTTAGTATTCCTTGGGAAGGGCAAGCATGTCCTGCTCTATACATGGCACCCTTCATACTGTCAGCGAGTTAGTCATGGAAATGTCACATCCTCAAAGACTTGAAATCCAGTCGAAAATGTCTGTTCTCTTTTATGAAACCACACATTTCATTTATAACGTGAATTGTTTCATTAAAATGCAGAAGCATAATTGCAATTACAAGAGTTTCTGTACTTGTACATCTATATACATTAATGAACATAAGAGGATGCTGCAATTTGCATGTTTGGACACATCTTTCAATACATGTTGTTCTTCCTATTAATACTAATACTTATAATAATAAGTACATGTAGTGGTAATCCTCAAAATGTTCTGGTACTTTTAACTTTAGTTTATCTTTAACGTGACAACCAATACATTTGAGGTAATGCATGATGGACACTATTTTAAATCTTAAAAACTACTGCATTCTTGTTGAACAATAATTTTTGCATATTAACAATTTGACTAATGACAAACTACAAAATTGCTTAATCAGGAGATGTTTTAATACATTATATTTGTTATTTATAAATGCATCTATAAAAGAAAAAATAAAGTAGTTCATATTTTGTCCATCTTCTTTGGTGTGAATGATAATCTGTTAAAACTGTTGTCTTTTGATGCAAACGGTTCTGTTATCTACAAAAAAATAAATACATGTTCATCTCGCAATTCATTTACAATGTCCTATTTTATATAAAAAGTAATAAATTATATACAATTAATAAACTAGGAATGGTGCATCACATGATACCCTGCCATGTTTCACAAAATTTCAGAGTTAAAAGGGGCATAACTCCAGAACCGTATGTACCGCTGAACCAAAAATTACACTTGGCCTGTGTTTTGTGTTAAACAACTAACATATCAAGTTTAAAAACAGGATGATATTTCATTCACAAGTTATCAGTTGGAAACCCTAAAATTTGCAAAATTTCAAAGTTTAAAGGGTATAACTCTAGAACCCCTTGTACCTCTGAACCCAAAATCAAACTTGGTCTGAGATTTATAGTTAACAACTTACATACCAAGTCTGAAGACAGCATGTTATTTCGTTCACAATTTATCAGTCGGAAACCCTGTAATTCCCAAAATTTCAGTTTCAAGGGGCATAATTCATGAACGCTTGGACTTCTGAAACTTAAACCCAACTTGGTCTGAGATTTATAGCAAACAACTTACATACCAAGTTAAAAGACAGTATGTTATTTTGTTCACAAGTTCAAGTTAAACTATTAGCGTCATCGACCAGTCACCAGTCACTAAAGTGGCTACCTGTGGATTGTCGTATTTTGTACATAGAAATATAACAATAGATTGTAAAAAATAGAAAATACCAAGATTTAGAATTGCGTTCTTTAAAATGTACAACTATGTGCTTATTCTACATAAATTTCTCTTTCTTTCGGTATAATTTTTATGAGAATCGGAAGAAGTTTAGTCTCGTCAAAATTGATTCTAAAATTTCAAATATTTTCACAAGTATTCCCTATTTAAGGCATTGTAAATATCGTATTTTCTGTGAAGTATCCCCTTTTTAGAACTGAATTGCAAAATAACTAATACACTTTTTTAATTTGTACAATGGATGGACGACGGACGCCGAGTGATGGCAAAAGCTCACATGGCCTTTGTCCAGGTGAGCTAAAAATCGTTAAAAAGAATCAATTTTGAATAGAGCAGACTGTTTATGGTTCAATTATTTTCAGACTGTTTATGGTTCAATTATTTTATGACCCTTTGACAGCCATCCCTGGTGTTGATTGTGGCAAAAAACAATTTTCATTTCAATAAACACCTCTGATACCTGTGGCTAAATAACGTAAGAAATGACCTGATGGTGATGTATGCATCACGTGTGTAACAAATTAGTGTTTTGTGTAGTCAGCGATATGATAAATTGTATTTTGAAACAAGGACGTATACAAGTCATTCTTTATTTTTGTTACATGTAGTCCCAATTGTCATTGTATAATAATGCTTTATATAGAATAATCTTTTATTTGTTGCATTTTATTAACCTAAGGTAACATTTAAAATGTTTTCAAAATATGTAAACAAGGACATATATTTACATATACGTCCTTGATGTAAATGATAATATACCCTGACAATCACTATTATTTCGTTAAATAATACACAGGTACCAGTACAATTCACGTTAACCAGTTCGCATCTGAGTGACAGAGTTACATTTCCTTAAAAAATCTGTAATAGTTGGCATAACTCATGGACCTCTGAACCCAAAATCGAACTTGACCTTAGTTTTGTGGTAAACAATTTACATACCAAGTTTGAAGACCTTGGCTTATGATATTTCATTCACAAGTAATCAGTTGGAAACCTTCAGACAGATGACTGAGGGTCCACGCCACTACGTGTGGCGGGGTATAAAAACTTATAGACATTGCATTTATTTAAACTTCCATCAAACTGTCATTTATGAAATTATCTCCTGGTGTAAATTAAAGGGTAATAACTCCTGTAAAAATCAAACCCTTAAAAATTATGGTACATTAAATTATTAACAACACCGATGGAAGAATCTCATCCAGGATAACCAAATATAAAAGGACAGGCAGAATACTTTTTAGTATTTATTTCACTAATTTCACGATTGGCAAATATTCAGGGAAATTTTCCCTCGCGTAAATTTCTTTTTATAACAAACGTAATGAAAGGCAAGTGAGAATCACGAAAATAAAATGGGTAGTGAAGATCTACAATATGTAATTAAGGAAATAGGTACATAAATAGCAAAGTTTCTGGATTTTCATGAAAATTTTACATGCAAGTGTATCAAATGAAGCTGAATTCCAAAGTGAAATAAATACAGTTTTAGTTATTTTAATGTTTGAAATATGACCGATTGAAAAATGTACCAGATGTGTTGTATTCATAGAGAATCCATGTAAAACGTACAGAAAAAACATTACAATAATCATCTTTAAATTGTGCATTTTTGAAAACGTATCCTACATTCTTCTGAAAAAATGAAATATTTTAAACAATGAAATTCCCATTTTGATGGTGTAAATTTTATATAGGGTCATCGAGTTCATTTCGCAAGTATAAATAGTTGAACATAGAATCGACACGTCAAAAATGGATTTTTTTGATAAAATAGCGACCCCATCGATAAAAGTTATGATTTTATGTGTGATTTGAAAGATGAATATATATACAGTGATCTATACCATGAAAACGAACTCGATGACCAGATAACAAAATTATATCAATAAAACAGAAATTTCTTTCGCGACATAATATCAGTTTTTCAGAAAAACTGTAGGATACAGTTTGAAACAACTATAATTTAAACTGGGAAGTAAGAATTCAAATTATTTTACGTTCACTCTAAAGCAATCTTATAACGTTCACAGATAGAGGCGCTTATTTATGTACCTCTCACCTTAAGTGAGTAAAATAAGAATCTGACAAGCTTACATCAAGGTCTTTTGTCAGCCACAAAATATTTCCAGTTGTGGAGACAACTTTTTTCAAAATTCTGGTTTGTAAAAATTAAAAGAAATGGGACAGGCAGGGATGAGAATCTACAAATTAAATTGATGTGGCCTAAACTCATACACCAAATATCAGGTTGATACCTAATTCAGATGTCATGGAAATAACCAAAGGTGGAACCCGTATATTGCACAGCTGACATTGTGAGGATGATGGGAAACCTACATACAAAAAAAAATAATCATACAAAAACGTCCATTTTGTGTGTCCCAATGGCATTTTCATCCCGAAATCTCGGCCTAAAAAATTGGCCCCCGGATTTCCTGAAGTTAACAATGGCCAATCCCAGTGTCCCGAAAAATTAAGTTAAGTGCTGGTCAATAAAATGGAGATAAGTGAAATTGTAAAATAGCCATTTTAACTCAGGTTAATCTGAACCTGTAAGGCTGTGCTATAAGCTGGATTTCCCCCCCCCCCCCCTTTCAGTTGTGAACCAAGATTTTAAAGTCTTTTTATATAGACATGGTCATATGGATAATCGAAAAAGAAGTTGATTAATAAGAACCTACAATGTATACATAAACACTTATACCTCCTCTGCTGTTTTATGATGTATATATACAAGGTATGGTAACTGGTGCAAAACTCCACTACTGGATATGGAAAAATCTGTAATTAATAAATGATTTTTGTTGTAAACAAAAATAATAGAAATATTAAAAATTATTTGTAAATCTTAAGTTTGCACAACAGACAGATAGTAGTTAAGTTTGTTTACCTAGTTATACATGTACACACGACCAATGTTTCTGTACAAGCCAGTTATAACTTTAAGATTCATATATGTAAACAAATATGCATTTCAAACCAAAACTGAGATAACAGGACAACTATATTTTGTTCATTAATCAGTAACACATGTGGTATTGACATATCATCTGATTTAATTAGCATGGCCATGTTATCATGGTTATGTTTATGTAGCTACCCTTATCAAAATTAATTACTGTCCTTGCTTGTGTCAAGTTAAAAAAAATGATAGTTTAATAAATACCTTTAATTTGTAAATGAATATCATTATATATAAAAGATATTAACAATTGTAGTTTTAATAATCCATTTTCACTGGTGCAATTGGCATTTTTTCCAAAATTAAATTAAGGTATAAAAAAATAATTGGAATGTATAATTCATCTTTTAAATCTAAGCAAGGACGTATATTCATTGATATACGTCCTTGATTTTGATAAAATTGGTTTTAGCCATTTTTAATTTTGAAATATAAATTAAATGATGAAAAAATCAACATGCTATGTTGTATTTGTATAGAATCTAATTCTATATAGAAAGTACAGAAAAATAGTGCACAAACTTCTTTAAATTGGGCCATTATCAAATCATATCAATGAACGTATCCCATGTACATGTACATGTCCTACCATTGGATGCCTCTCAACAAGGATTTGTATAGAAATCCTTGCTCTCAATAATACGGTTAAACCTACTCAAAATAGCATTGTCGTCGATATAAGTTATGAATTTACATGTTTTAGGTGTGATTGGAGTGAATAACTTCTATTCACAAGGGCTTGTTACAAAATAATAATGTTAGCTTGGAAATTTAGCGAGTTGAAGCTATCATTATTTTGTAAAAACGATGTATATTGTCATTATACCTCCTTGATAATACACATTTTCATATGTCTATTGGCTCACCACCCTCTCACACCCTTTTCAGGAAAAAAATACTCACATTCTGGTCTTCCATATATGGAAGACAGCTGTCATTCAAAATTTAACAATTTACTTTTACATACATGTAACTCACTGCGCACTTAGGGAACGACCATTTGATTTTCAAGGGGAGGCTTGGGCAATTTTGCCTAGAAAATTTATTTATCTTCACGAAAATCTCGGAACAAATTATTTTCACCAAATGACCATTCAAAATTTACGTTTGCAACAAAAAAAATTATTCTTCAAATCAAATTAAATTATTTATTTTCATGATAAGTAGCATATAGAATTTTTATTTTCACTGGTACCAAGATTAAATGATTTATCTATATATTTATTGGTTTATTTGTTTATATGGTATTCTCAGCCCAGGCGGGGGGGGGGGGGGGGTACTCTCAAATTTTACCCATACATAGGCTCGTCCCAGAGAAAAAATTATACCCCTAAAAAATACCAAAATTCGGAAGTATACCCCCCAAAAAATACCTGTTAGAATAATATACCCCAAAAAATACCTTCCAAAATTTTAAACCCCCCAAAAATACCAAAGATTTTTTATGTTCTGTCATTTGTTTTTTTATTCACCAAACTTTCTTTGGTCAGCTTGTGCAATGCTATGTAAGACAAATACAACAATTCTTAGGATTGTTACTAAGCTGCCGAAGCACTATAGATTAGTGAAGAGTTCATCAAACAATAGGATATGTCAAATTTTGGTGCTATTTTATATAGAAAAAAGCCAAATATTTTTATGAATGTTGTCAATCTTTTTTAGAAAACTCATGTACCCCATAAAAATACCAACAAAATATGAAACACACAAAAAATACCACCATATTATTGTAACCCCAAAAAATACTAACATTTTTTTTGCAACCCAAAATAAAATAGCAAAATCTAAAATTTTTACCCCAAAAAATAGTCCAAGCCTATGTACAGAAAATATTTGGGAGTACCCCCTGGGATTCTCAGAGACATATAATTATATGTCTCTGATATTCTTAAGCTGAAACATATTTTAATGAAGTATCCATTCTTTTCGAATATTATCTTATTTGACCTTTCAAGTTACAATATCGTAAACATGTACCGGGGGCATGGTCCACCGACCGATCCATTCCCGAAAAAGGGGAGGGGGTCCAGCAAAAAAGATGATTCCAAGCTATTTTTCATTTTTTTTTTGCCAATTTTGCATATATTCTGCACGATTTTTCTCGCAATAGGATTCCGACCTCGGTCCACAACCCATCGCCGATGAGGCAAATATTTTGATGTCCTTTTGATGAAGGGTCTTTGATGTCCACCTGATGTTCTTAAGCCTAAAACCATATCTATATTAAAATTTGAGATACACACCACAACCAAAAGTATCAAGCAAAAAATAATAATTAAGAAAAAAATCATCTGATAAATGAGCCTCCCCCTTATTAATAATTTTTTAATCATAACAAATCCCAATAACATTCCTCAAAGCATTAAGATTATTACCATTTACGCTAGACATCACGTATCACACCTGATATAATAATTAACAACCTAATGAAAAGAGTAGATAATATATCATGTTATGTTTTGATAAGTCCTAATTAAAACCACGAAACATGCTTGCTGTACATAAGATATCGCTAGAAACTGTCCCGTCCCAGTGAATTTACAAGAAAGTCCGCCTTAGATCAAACTATATTTTACAACCTGTTTAACTTGCCAAATTGTATAGATCTAAAAAAGTACAAGAAATGAAAATTTACAAAGTTCACAATGACTTTTATAATAAATAAATTTGTGCAAATTATTGAAAGAAAAAAACCGTACATGTAGTTAGATTCTGCAGAATATTGGCAATGCTTGAAAATGATATCGGCCCCCGGTAGGGAGGTAGTTCAATAAGTAGTGTACAGGGACGTGCGGCAAATTCATGTGCTTGTTTTAAAAATTGTAGAATTTATTTGATGCTTAAATTTTTCCATTTTCACATTAATTTTGGTCTATTTTCACCATGCACATTTGGTATTATTTTTGGCTGTCTTTCCAATCAGTGGTATAAATATTGTGCAATAAATTATACTATGAACAGAGACATATAAAACCACTTAAGGGACCGACCATTTAACTTGAAGGGGGGGGGTATGGTTTTTTTTCTAAAAAAAAAAATTTTGGAGCTGATTTTCTGTGAAAAAAATATTTTGGCTGCCAAAATGATGAAAAAAAATTTCTGAATGAGGCTTTCTGCCTAAAAAAATAATGTTAATTTTGGAAAAATTTTCTGTCAAGAAAAAAAAACATACCCCCCCTTCAGGTTAAATGGTCGGTCCCTAATTGTTACAGAAGTAATTGTTCACTTTTATTAATAGTAGCATTGATTAACATAGCGTTTTAACTTTAAATAGTGTTACGTGTCTCACCTTTTAAGCAGTGGGCTTGAATTTGGAGAGACGGCTGGTGCACCCAGTTCTGCTTCATACTTTGACGAGAGTCTGTAATCTGAACGATATGACAAACACAATAAGTGTAACTACAAAATTCCAGACGTTACCTTTTACCTGCTCTCCAGTATGCGGCAGTGTGTTTCGCGGTTGGTTCGTTGCTGTAACCTTGTAGTCTATACCAAGCTAATTGGCTGTGGATGTGTGTTCGAACTTTGTTGTTTCGTTCCTTTAAATGTTTTATTACCGTCGCTGTGTCATAATGGATGGACTCCATATGAGGTGTCGCTTTCAAAAGAAGGACATTTTCGCTAGCGCCATATATTTCACGTCTTAATTGATTCGACATTACGGGTTTTGACGGCCCTGGATTGGCTCGCTGGCGGTGCGGCGGATGCCATGTGTAGATGGACGCGCTTTGCACTTCCAGAAGCTCTCGATTTTTTCGGGGGTCGCACGGTTAGTGTCATGGTTTTGAGTGTTATTGTGATGTTAATATATTGGGTGGGTGTGTCGAGTCTTTGGTGTTCAGGCTTTGGGCTCTGATTTGTGTTATCTACTTGTGCTGTTCCCTCGGTATTCTACTGCAATTTATGATTGAATTTTAATATTATCCTCTTTTAGTTTCTATGAAGTTGCACGATAGTAATCACTAACACTTATTTTAAATCTTGCTATAACGTTATCATAATTGATCCAAAGAAATCTTACTTATGGGTTACCAAATTACATTTTCTAATGCAATTGTGACATTAATTTAACATTATTCTAGCATTATCCTTTTTTCAGTTTCAAGATAGTTGCACGATAGTTAATTAATTTGTTCTCTAAAAGTTATAACATATATTTCGATTTATGGATTTCAAAATGTTTTGATTTGATCTGCACTGAAGAGACGTAAGTTATTGAAATGCGCATATGCAGAAACCAAATTCACAGTAACTTCGGTATTTGGTTATTTATTTACCACTAACATTTATGTTACTTTAACGTTACCATAACCGAACAATTAAATGTTACTTTAACGTTACCATAACCGAACAATTAAATCTTACTTTAACGTTACCATAACCGAACAATTAAATGTTACTTATAGGTTACCCAATAACATATTCTAATGTAAATTTTAACATTAATTTAATGTTAGTCTAATATTATCTGCTTTAGTTTTTTGATAGTTGCATAATAGTTATCACTAACATTTATGTTAATGTTACTCTAACGTTATCATAACCGACTGATTAAATGTTACTTATGGGTTACCAAAAAACATTTTCTTATGTAATTTAACCTTAATCTAACGTTATTCTAACATTATCTTTTTTAAGTTTCTTGAAAGTTGCATGATAGTTATCACTAATAGTATGTTAATGATACTCTAACGTTATCATAACTGAAAAAAATAAATGTTATACTTCTTGGTTACCTTATAACATTTTCTCATGTAATTTTTACGTAAATTTAACGTAATTCTAACATAATCCTTTTTAGTTTCTTAATAGTTGCATGATAGTTATCATTTACATTTATGTATATGTTACTCTAAGGTTATCATAACCGATCAATTAAATGTTCATATCTGGTTATCCAATAACATTTTATAGTATAGTTTTACGTTAATATAACGTTTTCCTAATGTTATGCATTTTTTAGTGTCTTGGAAGTTTCATGACAGTATTCACTAACATTTATATTGATGTTACTCTAACATTATTATAACCGAATAATTAAATGTTACTTATTGGTTACCAAATAACACATTTTCTAACGTAATTTTTACGTTAATTTAACATTAATTTTTACATTACTTGATAGTTGCGTCAAAGTTGTCAATAACGTTTTTGCTAATGTTACTCAAACGTTATTATAATATAAAAAAATCATGTTACTTTTTTGTTAGTCAGTAACATTTAATGAAATGTCATTTTCACGTTAATATAATGTTACAATTTAACGTTACCACATGACAAATAGAGAACATATGTGCTTAGGTTGCAATAACGTTAGTATAACGTTACAGTTTTACGTTGGTTGGTTGTTTACCAATAACATTTTTTAATTGTTATTCTAACGTTATGGTAACGTAACAGTTTTATGTTACTTTATAGTAACATGATAACAATAGAAATTTTTATGTTAATCTAACGCCATTCTAACATAATATTTAGGATGTTTTTTCATCGACGTTCTGAAAACATCAATATAATAAAAGTCCACAACGTTAATTAAAAGTTATATTTTTAACATCCTTTTCTAACGTTAATTTGATGTTAGTATAACGTTATCTTAAGGCATAACATATATATAACGTTAGGATAACGTTGTATTTACGTTGTGTGTTTGCTGGGAACGGCACGATAGTGCTTGTGTCCGTTTTATTTTTTGGAGATCGCAGTTGTGTAATAGACATTTGTTTTGCTTTGTTTATATCATCTTCAATTGTCGAGACGGATAATGTTGTTCAAAAAGAAATGCTTTTAATTCCTTTAATCTTAGTTTTCAAAGATCGTTGTTCACTACTAAAGCGCATACACGTCTAGCCATACAATATGGTATGTTACATTTCGTACGTGCGGGTGGCATGAATTAAAGTTTAAATACTGGTGTGTATCAGTCGTGATTTTGTTCCCTGATAGTTTAACTAAAATGTCTAAAAAGGGTAGCTGGATGATGCTTGTCTCTATTGTAAATTGTATGGATGGATGTGAGTTTAATATTCTGTGGAAAATTTTTTAAATCATGGGCAGATTTGCTCCAAAATATATAACAATCGTCAATGTATCTTTTTCTTTGCTGGTATACATACGTTTTAAATTCGTTCCCACATTCTTGCCCAATTTTTTCAGATAGTGTTTTTTCACAGTATGCCAATACTAAATTGGCATAACTTGGAGCAACTTGGGTTCTCATTGGAGATCCTTTTATTTGTTTGAAAATTATGCCATTAAAGTAAAAGTTATTTTCCTCTAGAACAAGCTTTAGTGCCTGTATAATGAATTCCGTTATGAACCGATTATCAATTATTTTCAAATTTTGTTCAACCCAGTATTCTACTGCCGTTGATCCTAAATCGTGCGGAATGTAAGTATAAAGGCTTGTCACATCAAATGTAGTTAAGATAGCATTTTTTGGTACTCCTTCTGGAATATGGTGTAAAAATCCATATCGTCCTTCATGTAGCTAGGGATAATGGGACAGAGATTTTAAGGATAAGGTCTAAGAAATAGCTCAATACATCGGCACATGAATACCGAAGCAAGAACGAGGATGGGGAATTCTAAAATCATAAATCCAAAATCACGGAAAGTCACAGACAACACCAATTGAGACAGTATGACAAAAAAAAACAGATAAACAATAAAGGGCTACGCCGAGCGCAGCATGATACGACCGTAGCATGTCGAACACTGAATTTTGAACAAGTGCAATTCAAAATGAATGAGGACGAAATAAAAAGCTTGATACAGTAATTGAATGGACACAATTAAGAGCTTGACCCAGTAATTAGCTGTATACAAACTAAGGAAAATAAAACATAGCTCTTATAATTCCTTATATATATTTGAAATGGTTAGAGGTATGCCAACATTATACATAAAGCTTATATCATCAGGAATCCGAAGAAGAAATTACAATAGAAATCCGATGAAAAATGAAGATTGCACATATTTTGAAAAAATTGCAATTGTGGCCCCTTTGACCCCTTGTAGCTTGGAAACGGTAACAGCTACGCAAAATCTGTTGACATGCTACTGAAAGCTTATATCAAAAATATGAAAAATAAAATTTTAGGTAATCTGCAAATTTGCAATTTTGTCCCCATCTGGCCCCTCATAGCTCGGAAAAGAAACCAATTGTCAAAAATTTGATGGTGCATCTCTTTGTTTATTTTCAAAAGAACTCCATTGCAAAAAACTGCGTCATAATCGGACTTAAAATAAATAAAATAATTTTTTTGAAAATTGCCCCTTTTGGGCCCCTTTTATCTCCTGAACGGTACATGCCACATAAATCCGTTGACAAACTGCTGATAGGAAATTTAATTAGGAACATAACAAAAGAAACCCCATCAAAATCCAATAAATAATAAATATTCTACAGCCAAATATGTGAAAACACCCAATTTTGCCCCTTTCAGCCCCTTTTTTAAAAACAGGAGGGGCCAAAATGTCCAAAACCCACCCCAGCATTCCTTTGGTGCCAAGGAACACTGTGGTAAAATTTCATAAGGATTGGTCTACTGGAACTTAAGTTATTGACCAAAAACAAAAGTGTCTACGGACGATGACGACGCCGGACAACGACGACAACGACGACGACGACGACAGCGCCATAATATCATACGACCTCAAATATTTTTGCGGTCGAGAACGCCACAAAATTAAAGCACTAGTTGCATGAACCCCTATACAACTGAGGCTTCTTCAAGTGCTCTGGAAGGGTAAGCATGATCTGCTCCATGAGTGGCACCCGTCACAGTCCGGTTTTGTCACAGTCGGTGTTAGTCAGTCCGGTAACAAACTTTGGATCTATCCAAAGATATCTGTTCTCATTTGTGAAATAAAAACATAGTAACGGTCTGTCATATCGTGATGACGACCGAAAAACTTCTGTAGTGACAATTGTAACAGTGACTGAACATACCCTTGATGTATAAGATTCTGAGACAGTTATTTCGCTCTGTTGACAAAATCGCTGTACAAACTACAGGCACGGCAATAGCAAGTGAGTTGTGAAATGTACACGCCATATGTCGGAGATATGGGAATATTAGTGCTCAAAAACGGGAAGTTCGCCATTAGAAAGTCGAAATCATCACGCTTGTCGTAAAGTTTTTTTTCAGGCGTCAAGAGTTGTCAATATAGAGGTATGGGTCTACGTTTGATGCTGATGATGGTGTATCAGTGGTCTCTTTGATTTCGACTTCATTTGGGTATATAAGATGAAGGTTTTCCCTAATTGATGATTGTTCAATGAAAGAACATCATCTTTATAACGGAAACTGACATTAAAGGATTTGGCAATAGCTTATTGTATTTTTTCTGAACTAGCCCTTGTATGAACCTGGCTTCATATGAATAAAGAAACAAATCTGCTAAAAGTGGCGCAAAATTGGTCCCCATAGGTATCCCTTTTGTCTCCTGGAAAACTTGTCCTCCAAATTCTACAAGTATATTATCAATCAAGAATTCCAGCATTGCAATGACATCCTCCTCTGTATAATTTTTGTGTGAATCAGTGTGATGTTTAACAAAATAAGTCCCATCTTACCTATCACTAAATATGAATATCTTCTTTCACCCTTTTTAGTACAGGACGACTAATGTATTAAATCCTGGAGTACTGACTTTAGCTTATCGTGTGGAAGAGAAGTATAGAGTGTAGAAAAATCAAATGTTTTGACATTGTTGCAGTGGATGAGTTCGGTTGAAGACAGATTGAGTTGATGATTCAGGACCTGAAACTATTGGTCGGAGTTATAAATAAGAAGGTCACAGAATTTACACAGTGTGCAACATAAATTTTTAAAAATCAGCAAAAGTTCATCTAAGAACACAAGGAACTGTTGTAAAACTAAAAACTGTCAAACGAACGCAATGAATATAAAAAAGCGTTTTTAACACAAACTAATGTAAAATAACAGGATTTTGTAATTGTTGAGTTAGTGAACTTTCTTGTCTTCCGAGTGAGGACATTTTGATACATCAATAAATCTGAGTACTCGGACAGGAGAACAATAGGTTAGATGTGTCCAGTGAGAACAGACATCACAAAGATAATGCAATCAATATTTCTTAGTTCTTTTGGTTGCCTTCCACCACAGACACAGCAGAGATCATCTTTATCTGTTTCATCTCCAGACTGAGAGTCATCAGTAACTTCGAAAATCTCAATTGGTCCTCCCTTCTTTGATGTTCCTGGTGTGCTTTGTGTTTCATAAATTTCATCCTCTACCTTCTTTGATTTATTTACTGACTTTGATTTCTTTCCTTGTTTTGGACAACTCTTCTGTGACTTTCTTTATTTCAGATTTTTGTCTCGCTCGCGACGAAAGTCGCGAAAGAGAGACATAGCGATCCAAAATTCCGTCGTGTCGGTGTCGGCGTCGTCAACATTTATTTTAACCCTGTGGTTAAAGTTTTCTAAACATCAATATCTTCATCAAACCGTTATGGAATCATTTGAACTTTGGACAGAAGCAAGAAAATGGTCTGAAAATTACCTCTAGCTGAAAAATTTCATTTTTTTTATAGTTTTTCTGTATTTTGACTCAGTTTTTTGCGCAAGAAATTAATTTAAGCCCTGTGGTTAAAGTTTTTTAGAAGTCAAATTAAGTTATTAAATCTTATTGGAATTTCACAAAAAGCGGTCAAAAGTTAGATGATGGTCAGAAAATTACCTCGAGCAGAAAAAAATAGGATTTTTTTCTAGTTTTTCTGTATTTTTTCCAAATTTGTACGTAGTGTTTTGCTAAAAAATTTCAATGTTAGTTGTTAAGAAGTAGAATAGAGTCTTTGATTCTTAATATAATTACATTAACATTGACATTTCTGCATAAAATGTGCAAATGTGTAACAGGCTGATGGAATTTTGATTCCGGTTCCAACTTTGGTAAATTTCCTGAAAATGTCAAAGACCAATAATTTTTGAAAATTTTGAATCGAATTACAAATTTTAACAATGTTTTAGTATCAAACATAATTCTAAACACTAAAGAATTAAATAACATGGTTCAAACTTTGGTAAACTCTTCGAGACCAGCTATTTTTTGAAATTCTTCTAAGCAATAATGCTTTTTAATAAATTAGAATCAAACAAATATTTTTAATAATAGAATTGCAAAAGTTTTTTATTCCAATTTCGGTTTACATTCCTGGAACTCTCAAAGACCAATTTTTTTTTTTTTTTTGTTTTTTTTTTTAATTCTACCTAGCAACCAGAATTTTTTCATTTCCTTTTACTTATAATGATCATTTGCAAAAGTCAAATTTTAAAAATCTTTGATTCTTATGTTGGTAAATTTCCTGAAAATCTTAAAGACCGGTTATTTTTTGGGAATTCTACCTTGCAACCGTATCTTTTTCAATTCCTTACAGTATGAATAATTATTTTCAATAGTGAAATTTCCGAAATCCTGGATTGCAGTTTTGGTAAATTTCATGAAACTCTGGAATTCTACTTAGCAACCATATTTTTAAATACATTTCATTGATAAAAGTCTTTGTACAAAACTATTTGATTCCAATTTGAAAGTTCAGAGACCAGTTATTTCTTGAAAATCCAAATAGTAACCACATCTAAATATAGGCCAAATTATGACAGTGTACGAAGCGGGCGAGAAATTAGGTTCCGTGGAACCTTTACTAGTTTTTACGGGTTTTCAAGAATTTCGACCAAAATGATTCCTCTTCAGTGAAGATCAACATATTCGAAATCCAGAAATCGAAAGCCTGTATTAAGCTAATAGAGAACAAATAATCAAAAGTGTCTAAATTGAAAAGCAAAATCGGCTACGGACAGAGCTTTGTATGAGAGATATACTGCTAAGTTTTAATCAGAATTTCCTAATCTATTAAAAAAAACTAAATGGTTATTTATAAATCCTGACTCCGCGCAAGGGACTTTTACATTACTGTGTGGTTATGAGTGAATATGCTTTTCTTTCCTCTTTGTGTTTCATACAATCAGTAATTAAAGCAAGCCTTGTAATGTGAGACCAGAAATTAACTCTTTCCTTGTAGTCTGCAGAACACAATCCAATACTTTATGGATAAAGCATGAAAATCTCTAGGGAGACCAAAAAACATGATAATCAATTTATTTATGAGAATGTGCAAAACTTCAGAAAAAATTAAGAGAAGCAAAATTAAAAAAAACTAAACCATACAACCACATAAATACATAATGGATGCAATACAGAAAATGGTATACTGGTAAAGAAACATGAGATTTCACAGAATAGGCACTGGGAAAACTTGACTCCGGCATTTGAATCCCTGTCAGTGGAAGAATGAATATAATGGAAATAGTTATATTTCAACATTTCATGTCCGTGTAATATCTAAGTAATAATGATAATGATATTCTGAAGATTGCTTTGTACAAAAAAGCTTGTTTATTTTCAGACCAAGCAGTTCGTTGCCATTAGAAAATTTGTCAGATCAAGAAACTTACGACGACGCTACAACTGATTATCAACAGAAAGGTATGTGTGTTAAAGCTTAAGAACGACTTTACTGCATATTAAACAACAATACAAAAATGTAAGTAATACATAAGGGGCACATATCTGCCTAGTGTGTACGCCTTTGTTATTTTTATTTAGAGGTACTGATGAAAGCTACAGATAAATTACTAATAACATTTCAATTTATCAAATAAAGCAATAAGTAAGCAATCTGTTTTTTTCTGGTTTAAGGTGTCGAAAAGTAATGGAAACATCAGTTCTAAACGTACCAAATTAAAGAATACATATATATATTTTTTTTATTAATTTATGTGAGTTTATTTACAACGGAATTATATGAATAACAGATTTACGAAACATTACTTATTTGAGACAGAAATGTTAAAAAAAAGATGAATGATATTTGTCAAATATATTTGAAGATACAAAGATATATCTTACAAAGAAATACGTATATAAACACTCATGTGGTCACATTGTTTATGAGCAAAATATGACACAAAAAAGAATAAGTGAGCAAAAGGGAACAAATTGTTTATTTACATTACAGATTATGGGCAAAATGAAAAGATTAAAACACAGTAAGTACGTATACAGTAGTTTACCATAGTCATTTATTTTGTTCACATTAATATTAATTATTTCACCCGATTGTTTTCTATTTTCATGTCTGTAGATTGTAGTTATTGAAATTCACCAAAATGACAACTATGCATTCAGTTTTTTTTCAGTATAAAAGTCTTCTTTTTCCATCATCTACTTACAAGGTCGTGCGGAGTAAGGCTAGGAATACTATTTTATTCTTTTGACATTTGTTTACTTTGACAATCGGCAAGACTGTTTGAGGAAGGCTGTTAGGAACATCTTTGAAATTTTTAAGAATTCAAACCTGTAGGCTATTCTTACGGAGACTTTAGAGGCAATTGGTTTCGTTTAATCAAGACGTAAGAAACTTAAAAAGGTGTTTGCAGTGAATCTCGGCGACCTCGCAATGATTTTCTGTTTATATGAAGTTTGGGAATCGAGTCAATGTAAATCTATATAATGAAACTATTTTATAGGGTTGTATTCATACAACTTCATAAAATGGGGAAACTTTTATTATAATAAAGTAAACAAAAAACAGTACTGGGAATGGTGAATGAAAGGATATGGAGTAAATGCGCATGAGACAAAGTCTCTACAAATACATGGTAAAACAAGCAAAGGAACAACGCTTTTATTGTTGTTCTTCATCTTGAAATGGCAGGATATCATAAGTCACAAAAGTAGGTTAAGTTTTTATATTAAGCAAAAATGGCAAGTACCGTACTAATGCCATGTAATGTAAAAAAAATATATTGACATATAATGGACTTTTTTTACGGACTGTATCACGGTCAGTATCAAGTGAGCACGTTAGTGTGAGCTTCAAGCGTTTTGCATCGTTAAAGTCCGTAACATTTCTTGTATCACGACAAGTTTCGTGATTCTTACATTATCATATTCTATATATCACAGAAAATCATACAAATTTAAGTACCGAAAACACTTATTGTAGTCAAATGGTTCTGAGAGAATTCTGTTCCGATTGATTTTCTTATTCTTTTAAATATCACCTTTGAATTGAAAAATGTCATGTATTAATAAAAGGACGAACCAAACAATCATCATTTAAGTTAATATACATTAGGTGAAACACAAAGCATAATCATTACATTGCTACAAAAAGTTATGTGTGCTCCATACCAAATAAAATCAAAGATGAGTGGCAAGATCTTCGCAGTGTGTAAACATTTATGAAACCCAAATTATTGATTTACAAACAAGTGTGCCTAAAACTAAATCTTAAATTAAGTCTTTTTTTTTAGAAAAGACTACTTGCTAGTATTAAGGTCTAGGAGGGAGGTTGACACTGATAATTTCCGATCTGATTAACTTTCTGTCAACAAATTTTTTCTCAATATTGTGAATATCAATTACGTGCTAGATGCATCATTATCATGTGCGTGTCCTATGGGACCTTTAGTGACCTTTAAAAAGAAAAATAACTATATTCACAATTTTAAGCAATAGCTGATGTCGTCCCAGACAACCAATTCAATGATTCTATCATATTCGCAGCGTCAAAATCTACCTAGAATACGTTTTCGTTGAAATCCGATAAAGTTGAAATTTTGACGATTATTGGCGGCAATTTTGAAAAAAAAATTATAGAAATCAATTCTTGTACATACCAAGTTTAATTATACTACATCATACACTTCGAAATAATCAATCGGACAAAATTTATTGGAAGAAGAAGAAAAAAATAATAATTAGAAGAATAATTAAAAGCATCGAAAAATTACATGTCACCTGACTTCGTCTGAAGTGACATAAAAATTCATAATTTTTTTTATTCATCTTTAAACATAAAAGTGCATGAGAGGCTTGAAGGCAGATAACTGGCATTTCTACATTAACCGACATAAATAAGAGGCTTGAAGGCAGATAACTGGCATTTCTACATTAACAGACATAAATAGGTGTGAAGAGATAAGTTGAATAAATCCCTTGTTAATCATGAGTCTTCAAGAAATATAAGTGTTTACAACATCAAAAACCACGGCTGCAAAACGAAGAAAGCTAAATTTGTCTTCGCCCATGCACTAAAAATGTAAAGAGAAATTTGGCTTGTTACAGCCGTAACGGAAGTCTATTGACAAAGCTAAATCTACCTTATAATCTGTGTTTAATTTACAATTAACATGACGATTTCCAACCTGTTACGACCGTAACAATATTCTATAGCGACAATGACAGTTAATAATCGTATATAAGTTTTTTGGAAATTATGCTCTTTTGCAAAGTTAATAAATACACTTAACTATTGCTAATAGAATTTTCCCTGTTCCTATATTTCAGGCCTGCTGAAAAATACGAATCTCTTCATTTTAAAAAGAACTCAAATACCTATGGTGAAATCAATGACGCAAGTGGTATGTTATTTAGATTAATGAGGGTAATAACAAAATTACCAAACATAATTGTGAAAAGCCGGAATCCAAAGGGCAAAACGACAAAGCAGGTGTAAAACAGCCGGAAAACTGTCACTGCAATAGTCTTAACTTAGTACAGGAACTTCAAAAGAAATGATGTATTAAGCTGGTTTTATGGTGTTCGTAACCGTCTCTTTCCTTGCGGTAGTGTCCGGTAACAACTCAACAGCAGCTATTATTGTAAGGTCGAAGACTAAAAAACGAAATATTCATCCCAGTACTATTACTTGATTTAATTTATTAAAGTACTACAATATTAGTTTCCAGTATAACAATTGAAAGCATGTATGTATACGTTTACAAAACTATTTCGTCATAAGGAAGTCTTCTAATAAGGTAGCGAGTGTACTGCACTGGACTCCAAAGTCTAAAATTTAGTTTCTAACTTGGAAAGTGTTACGTTTTGCGGTGTTGAGGCTCATTTTTCTTTATTTGTTAAATCTAAGTGCATTTGTGTTGCCTCAATAATGCTAAGTACTTAAAATTATTTTTGAATCTAAATTTTTGCCCTTTTCTGAAATCTAAATTGTTGCCGATGTAATGATATACTGTTACAAACAAGAGCTGTCGCCGAATGGCAGCCAAATATACCCCCCGCTCATTGAACCCTGAATCGATATGGTAAGTGCAAATTTAAGTGTGTGGACACAATACAAGTATGGACCAGTGCAAGTATGGACAAAATGATATAATATTCACAAAAGAACTTTTCATTAGGGTGCCAGTGAACATAGTAATTACTATCAAAATCAGACGAAAATAAAATTCATTTTTTTTTTTTTTTTTCCTCTTTTTACACAAATATCATAAGCGTTAAAGAAATTTCATTTCAACACTTTGAAAACAATGCCTTGAATTATTTCTTTGAAAAAAAAAACATTACAAAAGGGTTCAACGAAAGTCCCAGTCAAATTACCTCCCCTTCCTGGTTTCGGACAATAATTATATTCCTTCATGCACATCTCTATATAGCGCCCTTCCTTAAAGTTAAGATTCATCAAAATCCTCCCAGCGGTTTAAGAGGAGTTGTACTTACGAGGTAACCTATACATAGGGAATCAAAGAAAAGTCAAAGACAAATTATCTCCCCTTCCTGGTTTCGCACAATAATTTTTATTCCTTAATGCACATCTCAATCTATTGTTATTCATTTGTGTAATGCTTCATCAAAATCCTTCCAGTGGTTTAAGAGGAGTTGCACTTACGAGGTAACTCATACATAGGGAATCAAAGAAAAGTCAAAGTCAAATTTTCTCCCCTTACAGGTTTCGGACAATTATTATATTCCCTCTTGCACATATCCATGAAGTGTCCTTCCTTTGTGTGAAGTGTCATTAAAATCCTTTCAGTGGTTTAAGAGAAGTTGTGCTTACAAGGTAACCCATACACAGGAAATCAAAGAAAAGTCAAAGTCAAATTATCTCCCCTTCCTGGTTTTGGACAATAATTTTATTCCTTCATGCACATCTCCATATAGTGTTCTTCTTTTGTGTTAAGTTTCATCAAAATCCTTTCAGTGGTTTAAGGCGAGTTGTACTTACAAGGTAACCCCTACACAGGGAATCAAAGAAAAGTCAAAGTCAAATTATCTCCCCTTCCTAGTTTCGGATAATAATTTTATTCCTTCATGCACATCTCCATATAGTGTCTGTCCTTTGTATAAAGTTTCATCAATATCCTTTCAGTGGTTTAAGAGGAGTTGCGCTTACAAGAAGTGTGGACCGACGGACAGACAGACAGGGTGATTCCGTTATACCCCTCAAGCTTTGTTTTCGGGGGTATAATTACGATGTTGATGTTAGATGTTAGTTAATGCATTGTGTTATTTAAGATCAAATTTTGTTTCAGTATGCTGTGTATTCTTAAAGAATTTTTTGAATATCTTTTAAAAGCGAGTAAAGGCTTAAATACGAATCGATTGGACCCTCGTGATTATTAATATGTACTTGCGTCAAGAGAGTCATTGTCGGATTAGTCGAGTTGTTGTGTACGAAAGAAATTTGATAATTTTTTTTTCGACAACAATTATTGGCTAAGCATAACAAATGTAAGGGAAAATGTTAATCCTATATAATAAGCACCGTAAGTCTTATCATGTGTCAACATAAATAACATATAACACCGAATTTATTGTACACCATCCATATTTCGAAAAAGTCTCTTTTAGTAAAAACTAATAGAACAGTTAACTCTAATGTGATGCATATTGCTTATAGCTTTGTTACCAATTTTGTCTTCGTTGAGTACCGTAAACTCAAAGTTTCAATTTCACCCAAGACCAGAAGTTAAAGGTACTGGCGAGTTGGGCATCTTGAACGATCTTAGTATGCCTCTGTTACAAAACAATGTCTCACCTTATGTAAACCAACAAAACATCAAAACAAACAACACATTGTATCACGAAAATAAATGCCAAAAGCACCAAACTTATCTTATACATCATTAGAATGTTAATTAAATACTTGTATTGCACTTTGTGGATTTTCCTTGAACTACCATCTTCTACCACGATATTTTTGGTAATGAGTATTTCTTTACATTTTTTTGTTATGGCTTTCTATATTATTACACCTCCATCTTCAATAGTAGAGGTATATAATGATAGTGTTGTCTCTTCGTCCTTCTGTCCGTCCGTTACATCTTGGGGTACCGGTCTCTTATCCGATACTCCTCATGAACAAATGAACGGATTTTCATGACACTAAAGCATAGTCTTTGTGCAATTATGTTAATTTGCACCTCCTATCTAAGAATTTGATTTTTTGGATTTACCGTAAAAAAGACATGGACTTAGCCATTTACATTACAAAATGGTACCCATCTCCTATCTCTTACTCCTCTTGAACCACCCAAATATATTTTCATGAAACTTAAATACTATCTTTTTGACATTATGTAGATGTGCACTTCCTAGCTTAAAATTAGTTTTGGCTGATTTTTAAATTCTGAAATCAAATGGGGAGTTTGGGTATATGTATATGAGCTTTGCGAAGTTTTTTTTCAGTTTGATTCTAATGCTACTGTTGAGATTTTATTACTTTAAACAAATGTACAGTTAAACAAAATTTACTGCTTATTATGCAACTTGGGTCAGTTTCATACCAGTCCTTATTTCTGGACTGACGTTACCCTCTGAGACAATTGGTGTATCAGCAGTGCTATCTGCCAGTATTAGTTAAAATCTATATTATCATACTCAACTATAGAAACTATGCTAAAAATAATGTTGATATTTCTACAGGTAATAGCGTGTAGGCAAAATAATTGTTCGGGAAAGTGTGCGTAGGCAAAATATCTGTTCGGGAAAGTGTGCGTAGACAATAAAACTAATCTGAAAAAGCGCGCTCTAGCACGTAGAACAAATGATTAGTTATTTCCCTTGTTGTCAACGTAAACGTAAATAAACATGGCTGCCAATCGATTCGGCTGCTGCACTGACAGGGACATTGCGATAATCCGAATAAAAAACAACATAAGTACTACAGTGCCTGCATCAGTTAACATTCCATTTTGACTGATCGTTGACTGGTGAGTGATCGCTGAATGATCGTTGAATCATGACTTTTGACGGCTGACGGATAGTAAAATAAACTGATTACTGATGAATGATTCGACTCTTGACTCTTTATTCATGACGGATGATGAATAGAAAGAAAACTAAATAATTATGCGCGGATGATCAGTGACGGATGTCTGATACAGGCAAATTGTAAAATTATCGGCGAAACGAATCTCAAAGAGCCTTGATATGTATAGTTCCTAGTTAGATCGAAAGTCATTTATCAATACATTTATCTGATAGTTCTGAGTAATTCAACAGACAATATAATTAATTCAACAGACATGCTAATTGTACTTTAGTTTTTATTTTAGTGACATGTAAGAATAAAAAATCTACTCTAAATTTGCCAAAAACTTACAAAAGAATACATCACAATCCTTCAAGTAATTTTTTCGAACAGGGCGATTGTGTAGATATTTGGAACAAATCACCTTCAGATGGCATTTACAGACATTTCACAATCACAATTCTACTAATCAGACATTATTTTACCAAAAATTCATGAAAAGTTTATATTGCAAACATTCAAATCATATCAAAACACTTCTTATATGGAAATTACTGAAATAAATCACTATATGATGGCATTTTCTGAGATTGCATTCACTTACTACTCAAAATTGTATTAATCAAATATCATTTTCCTAAAAAAAATACGTAAAAAGTGTATATTGCAAACATTCAAATCATATCAAAACACTTCAAATATGGGAATTACTGTAATAAATCACTACAAGATGGCATTTTCAGCGATTGCATTCACTTTTCGCACTCAAAATTGTATTTAAAAATTGTTATTTTGCTAAAAGTATATATCACAAATTAATATCACATATCGGAACACTTCAAATATGGAATTTACTGGAATAAATCACTATAAGATGACTTTCCAATGACTTTGGTTCACTTTTCATACTCAAAATTTTTTTTATAGGATATTATTTTGCTATAAATACTTAAAAATGTATATCACAAATATTCAAATCATATCGAAACACTTCAAAAATGAAAGTGACAACAAAAGTCAGAATCGATCAAAGGAAGAGACCAGTAAGGAAAATCCGTATAACATTCGACTGAATCAGGGGAACACAATCCGACACAGAACATTTTTGGCAAGCCGTCATATTCCCGACTTGGAACGGGCATTTTATAAATAAAATGGTGGGTTAAACCAGGTTTATTGATGCATCAACCTCCCGCTTATATGACGACTAACTATAGCTTCTGTGTGCC
>MJUU01036302.1:7223-29316 GCA_002080025.1 Modiolus philippinarum | reverse complement strand
ATAATCAGCAAGATCATAGAATATTTCTAGGTGAATGACGGAGAGCAAAGAACAGTTGAAAAAACATGATTAAGTTGCATAGCAAGCTAGAACGGATCGAATGAAATACGACCAAATACCGAAAATTCTCTGTTGCGACTATGTACAAAATTAACCCGACCGTTTCAATACAATTTTATTTTCTTATTTGACATACAACATATGCTTTAAATGTATTTACTTTATCGTGTTGGTGATCTGATAGCGGAAAACAAGTTCCCGCACATGGGAAAATTCATTTCTATGTTATTGGAATTTTTAAAATCCCGGAATTTAAAATACGAGTCAATGGGAGGCCGAATTAGTGGTGTGCCTCGGATCCTGTCAAAACCTAGAATTTTTCTCTAATAGATAAATGTTTTTCTCGTTCGATGTACAAGTCTAGTCTCATACAGGTAAAATATTTTTGTCGCTCGGTGCACAGATCACACTACAGTTGCAAAAAGAGAGAAACATCAAGGAAGAAGCCAAAACTTAAACAAAACCGTCTTCAATAAAATTGGTAATAGGAATTGAATATGAAATATAAAATATCAAATATGAAAATAACTGAAAAGAATCACTAAAAGATGGCATTTTCAGAGATTGCATTCACTTTTGACACACAAAATTCTATTTATAGGATATTATTTTGCTAATAATAATTAAAATTGTATATCACAAACATTTAAATCATTTCTAAAACACTTTAAATGTGGAATGTACTGGATTGTGTTTACATTTCACACTCAAAATTCTATTAATCATATATCATTTTTCCAAACATTCATTAAAAGTTTATATCGCAAGCATTCAAATAATTTCGAAATCTTTCAAATATGGAAATTACTGGAATAATAAATCACTACAATATGGCATTTCAGACATTGCATTCACTTTTCACACTCAAAAATCTATTCATAGGATATTAATTTGCTGAAAATACATTGAAAGTGTATATCACTAACATTCAAATCATTTCGAAACTCTTCAAATATGGAATTTTCTGGAATAAATCACTACAATATGGCATTTTCAGAGATTGCATTCTCTTTTCACACTCCAAGTTCTATAAATTATATGTTATTTTTCCAAACATTCATTAAAAGTTTATATCGCAACCATTCCAATCATAACGAAATACTTCAAATATGGCAATTACTGGAATAAATCACTTCAATATGGCATTTCAGACATTGCATTCACCTTTTCACACTCAAAAATCTTTTCATAGGATATTAATTTGCTGAAAATACATTGAAAGTGTATATCACAAACATTCAAATCATTTCGTATTTCATTGGCGTATTGAAATAGTGAAGTGCCCCCTGACAATATTATGGCTTTGACATTTTACACAATCTGGGCACACAGAAGCTATAGTTAGTNGTCATATAAGCGGGAGGTTGATGCATCATTAAACCTGGTTTAACCCACCATTTTATTTATAAAATGCCCGTTCCAAGTCGGGAATATGACGGCTTGCCAAAAATGTTCTGTGTTGGATTGTGTTTCCCTGATTTAGTCGAATGTTATACGGATTTTCCTTACTGGTCTCTTCCTTTGATCGTTTCGGACTTTTATTGTCACTTTCATTCGAAACTCTTCAAATATGGAATTTTCTGGAATAAATCACTACAATATGGCATTTTCAGAGATTGCATTCTCTTTTCACACTCAAAGTTCTATAAATTATATATTATATTGCCAAGCATTCATCAAAAGTTTATATCGCAAGCATTCCAATCATAACGAAATACTTCAAATATGGAAATTAATGAATAAATTACTATAAGATGGCATTTTCATCGATTGCGTTTACATGTCAGACTCAAAATTCTAATTATTATATATTATTTTCCAAACATTCATTAAAAGTTTATATCGCAAACATTCAAATAATTTCGAAACATTTCAAATATGGAAATTAATGGAATAAATCACTACAATATGGCATTTTCAGAGATTGCATTGTCTTTTCACACTCAAAGTTCTATAAGTTATATATTATATTGCCAAGCATTTATTTAAAGTTTATATCGCAAAAGTTGAAATCATTTCGAAACACTTCAAATATGGAAATTACCGGAATAAATCATTTATAAACAACATTTTCAGGGATTGTGTTTGCTTTTCAAAGTTCTATTTATAAGTTACTATTTCACTAAAAATGCATAAAAAAGTGTATATGTATATATATTTGTATATTTAAATCATTATCAAAACACTTCAAATCTGGAAATTACTGAAATAAATCACTACAAGATGGCATTTTCTGAGATTGCTTTCGCTTTTCATACTCAAAATTCTATTTAAAATATATTATTGTGTTAAAATATGTAAAAAGTGTATATCAAAAACATTCAATAATATCGAAACATTTCAAATATGGAATTTACTGGAATAAATCACTTTAAGATGGCATTTTCAGAGATTGCGTTCGCTTATTTACACTCAAAGCTCTATTTATAACATAATATTTTGTTAAAAATAAATACAAAGTGTATATCACAAACATTCAAATCATATCAAAATTATATTTATAAGATACTATTTCACTAAAAATAAATAAAAAAGTGTCTATCACAAACATTCAAATCATTGTCGAAACACTTCAGATATGTAAATTACTGGAATAAATCACTACAAATGTATGAGATGGCATTCAAGAGAAAAGATTCACTTTTCACACTAAACATTTTATTTTTAGGATATTGTTTTGCTAAAAATACATAAAAAGTGTATATTGCAAACATTGAAATCATATCGAAACACTTCAAAATATGAAAATTACTGGAATAAATCACTACAAACATTCAAATCATATCGAAACACCAAAAATATGGAAATAACTGGAATAAATCACTTCGAGATGGCATTTTCAGAGATTGCGCTTACATTTCACACTCAAAATTCTATTAATTGAAGCACTTCAAATATAGATATATCTTTTTGAAGCACTTCCTGTAAAGGAATCTCTAAAATATAATAATAATAAATTGTATTTGATGTACAATTTTATAACATGTATTAAAAATATTTCAAAATATTCATAACATTTCCTGTGTTAAGTGTCATTCAATTCTTGGGTAAGAATTCACGGATTTTTATATTTATCCAAATACAATTTCAAAGTATAATTCAGAAAAATTAATTTTAAATTCTTTATTCCAGATTTTTTCTCTTTTCCCTCGGCATTTGCATGCCGATGTATTGTCATTCCGTTATTTTAATAAACCTGAACTGAAATAAAAGTTTATGGGTGACGGATGACTAATGCAATCTGATTGGCTGAATGGTGAACAGTGAAGGATGACGGATGACGAGTACAAATAAGCTCTGCCTTAGAAACGGTTACTCTTGGTGGATGAATACTGACTGATGAATGATCTGACGGATGCCTTTTGAATAATGACTCATCCAACTTGACTTTTCACTGATCGGTGATGGATCGATGACTCGTTGCGGATCGCAAAAATGGGAATGTTGACTGGTCCAGGGACTGTAAAACTTTTTACAGCAATATGCTCTTTCTACAGATAATAAGTTTGGAGTTCGATAGCTAAAGTTTTGAAGAAAAAAGCCCATAACGATTTTTCTGTGGAAGCCCGTAGAGAGTATCGAACCACAAAAATTTCTCTTTTTTGTTAGTTTACTAATGTGTGTGTTTTTTAAGGCCGGGAGCAAGTCCCTTTGATGGAAGGAAATACTTACTCAAGATCCATTCGTTTTGGTTTATTTAAACATTTTTCAAATGGATTAGATATTTATATCATAAAACACACTTTTTCAGTTTTAAGTTCAGTGTAATAATACATTTATGGCCTTTAATCGACTTCAGATGATATGCATTATTATCTCGAAAATGTTATTTTTGCTCTGTCCTACGGACCTCGGAAAAATAACCTTTTCTTGATTAAATAATTATGGATATAACTCTCAATTAAAGGCCATAATGGTATAATTTCCCTAGAGTTATAGTTATCTATGAATCAATATTTATAGCACAATATGCCCATTTACAATGTCACGAAAAGTGTTGAGGCAGGTCTATGTTACTTTCGTCCCTTCAGAAATTCTATGGCCGTCACCACGACATCATAGATAGATATGAAATGTCGGTGTCACAAATGAAAATGGACATTTTTAGCTAGATTCATATCTTCCCGGATTCCTGGATTGACCCACTTACAATGTGACGGGTGCTGTATACAGAGCTGGACATGCTTACCCTTCGGCAGCACCTGAAGGCACTCTTTGTGAGAGTTCACACTGTTTGTGCTTTATTTTTTGTTGTTGTATTTGTAGTGTTTGTATTTTGTGGTTATATGGCGTCTTTGGTCTTCTATCTTCTGGTGTTCTTGCTTTTGCCCTAATTGTCTCTTGACCTTTATTTTTGTAATCTTGTTCTTTGTTCCTCTGGTATTCTACTGCCGTTGTTTCATCAAAGCAATGTCTCTCATCAGATGTGCGAGAATCCCCGAAACATATGATATTTCGATCCAAAATATGGTAGATGACGATTATGAAGTAACTATTTTTGCTCCACGATATCATGTATTTTTCGAGAAAAATGTTTGTACAAGAAGTGTATAAAAAAGGGATATGGAGTAAATGCACATGAGATAAAGTCTCTACAAAAACATGACAAAACAATCAATGGAACAACGCTTTTATTGTTCAATTCACTTACTCCGTTGTAAACATAAGAAAAACTACAAACTAATTTAACAAAATTCAATAGCAATACCCTTTAAGTTAAGTTCTACAAGCTAAAAGTCTTGATACTTGAAAGATAAAATAAAAGTTTTATTTTGTCCACTTCGACACTTAAGGAGGTTCACTCATGATGTTTTTATATCAAGGATTTCTTGAAACTTATTTTAATTGAGTAAGTATTGCAGACTTAATAAAATGGTGATAAGAAATATATAGGTCCGTGTGCTTTTTACGGAGATAAAAGACATTAAAAAAAATGGCGGGAAATGGATTTCTCTAGATTTTCCTGAAGTTTAACATCAGGACTATTTTTGCTTACAAGCTAGGAATTTATGCAAAGAAATTTAACTTGTCAGGTATCTTAACTTGACCTTTATAAAGCATCCATGAAAAAAAGTTGTAGTCCATGTGCAAAATTCTTCAAGCCATTGATTTCGATTTTTGTAGTCTTCGCTTCCCTTCTTCCTTCGGTATTCTACTGCCGTTGTTTCTGAATTCTGACACAAATTCAAAAATGTGGTGACTGAACCACCTTAATATGCAAGTCTTAAATTTTGTAGCGTTCTGAAATAATTAAACAGGTGAAGTGAATTATCTTTCTGAAGGGCGGGAAGAGTAACATATACCTCAAAGAATATATAAAGTAAAATCATGTTTCAAATACAGTACTAAGGTTAGATATGACAATTTGCTTTAAATTTAATCCTTATATTTAATTTTTTTTTAACAACAGATAACATTTTTATTCACCAGATAGCTTGTAACATTGGCCATTAGGAGTCCAAGCTCCTCCTAATGGTCCCTGTTATATTCCGCTAATTACCCAGGGTAGTAAATAGCTGCTGCAATAAAACATAAATATATAACATCAATACAGTATTTGATTTCAAAATAAACATTTTTTAATCATTACTAAATTAGGATTTTCATTTTCTGCATACACTCTTTGCTTAAATTCATTGGCAAAAATATTTAAAATATTTATATATTTTGTTCTACACTCAGATATATAGTATGATTTGTAAATAGAAAAACTTAATATTGTTAAAAAATAATTAAACCAGAAATATGACTCATCAAACATTTTATATCCTAAAGTAAGGTGTTTTAATGTTATCTTAAAAGATATACTACATTTAATGAGAATTTCATATATTTTTTCCCAAAAATCTACCAGACAAGAACAAGATATGAAATAATGTTGATAATCTTCAACATTTCCACAAAAGTTACAACAATGATTGTCAGTTATTTTCCATTGCAATAACAGTTTTTTAGTCGGAATGATATACTGAATAAGTTTCCACCTAAATATTTTTAATTTATTCTCTTGTATATATATGAAAATGAATATATATATCTTATCAACAGACAAAAATTCTTTTACGTTAAAAAATCTGAACCACTTACTTAAACCGATAGATGGCTCGAATTTATTTTCTATGAAAAACTCATATACACATTTATTTGATATAGCGGAAATATCTAGATTATTCCATAAAATTTTGTGTCTTTTTAAGTTAACCACACTCTTAACAGAATTATCTGATTGTCTAAGAATATTAATTTCAGCCATCCAATTTGATTTATTTTTTAATTTGTTCATTATTATTTTTTGTGAAATAGATCCATTCTCGTCAATTATGTCATTTACATAAAAAATGTAACTTTTGATCCAGTTTTCAAAAACTAAAGTTTTATTTCCAAAGTTAATATATCTATTATTCCACAATAATTGCTTCCTTATTTCTGTAAATGTGGTAGGCCTTTTTAATTTGTCACAATGTGACATATTCCAATATTTCACTATTTCTTTGTAAAATTCCGGAATATATTTCAAATATTCATGAACATTAACATTATTCGTCTGAAAAATTAACCAATTTATACCCAAAGCATTGAAATATTTTAGAGGTATAACTTTCCAATTAACCATAGCATCATTTACTAATCGTTTAACCCAATAGACTTTTAGAGATCTAAAATAACTCTTAAAGTCAATCATTTGTAAACCCCAATCTTTATAAAACCCGATTATTGTATTCCGTTTTACTTTGTCTGGTTTGTTTTTCCAAATGAATTTAAAACATCTACTACTATATTTAATTTTTTTATATTTTTTCAGTAGACAATGACTCAAAAGAGTAAGTTATATTATTATTATTTGCGTAAAAAATTGGTTGGTTAATCTTCACTGTATTAAAAAAATGAAATAGTAGCAAAATCCGTATAAAGTCAAAAATGTTGTTAGTCACGATTTATGTATGACCAGCAAAATTGTCTTTCTTATCCGTAAAAAATAAAAATAATATGCATATGTTATCTGGATTTTTACATTTGTATATCGTAAAATATTATCCCGTGAGCCAGAATATGAAGCACAATGGCGAATGAGCGCAGCGATAGAGCCCCAAGCTTCATATTCTGGCGAGCGGGATGATATTTTGCAATCTTCCAGATTTCAAATTCAGATAACTTGTTTATCGTCTTTTATTTATTATTGCTATACAATAGTTTATTAGTTTTTGTGTCAAATTCTCCCAAGGTTGAGCGGGAAATAGGGTTTATTCATTTTTTTTTACAAAATGGGAAATGTTTTGTAGTCATTTTATGACTTCACAGTATTTTTTGTCGGCTAAAGTTATTAAATTGAGAATTTTTTTGATCGGACCATTTTAGCAAATTGAAATAAAGTCGATTTTTTTCATTGCAGAAACTCTTATTTTTTACATTTGTCTTCCAGTTCCTAGGCACATTTTTTGACGTCACAATGTAATCAAAATGGTGGCTCTGCTGAAGTTATCAGCGACCTAGTTTACGATTTTTTTCGAACGTCTCGTTTTTATTTTTGTGTAGTGGTGACGGTAGTTTGTTTACAAAATTAATAAGGAAAAATATAATAGATTCTTTATTCAATTAAGATTTATTTCTTGCGAAACGGATAAAAAGGATATTGCATGTCAAACATTCGGAGAATTGCCTTGATAACTCCAGGTCAATCTCTTGATAAGTTCGGGTCAACCGAATATGGCTTTTGTGGAAGGGTTCTACAGGCTGAGATAGGCGGAAGGAAAGACAATAATAAGATATCAAGTTCATTGAGTTACAGGAAAACTGCATTTGAAAACTTGCAGAATCTCCCTCAAGCATAGCTTTGTCCTTAGCTGATTTTAACTTATATTTAGATCCTATTGGTCATTTGTTCGCGATCAGGTTCTACACATATTTCAGTTATAGATTTCCAATTTTTTATTTGATCTGCACTGAAGAGACATAATTTGTCGAAATGCGCACACGCAGAAACTGAATTCACAATAACTCCGGTATTTTGTTATTTACAACATGCATTGCATGAAACAGATATAAACAAACTACACATCTTAGAAATTTAAGTATATCTGCAATTATCACTACTATGAAGATGATTAAAATGCACAACATAAGGGAATTCAATTTCAGTATCGAAAAATTGAAAAGTCATAGACCTTGATCATCCTGTGTGTCAAAGATGGTATGATGTTTTTTAATATAAATATTACTTTTGACATTTTGCACAGTAAATTCGAATTAATGTTCGCAAATTACAGGTGTTGCCTGCTACGAACCGATTTCTTGCATCCAAATTCAAAACTGTATTTTTCAGTCACATGCACAAGCAAACCTTTTTTTAAGTAAAACAATAACCGAGTATATCTTTTATTAAATATCACCCATTGTTTCATTGAAGAGATCCATTTAAAGCTGTATAGTTAAAATACACATAACATTCAAAGACTAATAAGAATTTGAGAATAAACCACTGAGTTAACCGCTATTCAATGATATAATCCAGTGTACATAAAACTTGATAGTTAAAGTATAAAAACAGTGATTAGAAATGTACAGATAGACACAAACGTTTGTGGGAAATGCACGGTATTGGATGTACAATGCTAAGCGACAAACAAATTCTTGTCACATGAATTGTTATATATTAAAGCTTTTCTACAAAAGCTAAAGAGTTTTCTTGATATATAGAATTAGCCATATAGTGATTAACATATAATGAAGTGGCGGCTCACTTTAAGTTTCTGATTTCTTATTGCTATGTATAATTTACTTTATTTCAGTCCTCCACAACAATATGAAGCGTTGGAAAATCGTGCAGAACCAAATATTTATGAATAAAAATTAAGTTCAGGTATATTATGGTTGCATAAAAATTATCGAATTCATATTAGTATGTACTCAAGTCATTTTTTTTTTAATTTGTTCATTTTTGTAGAAAACTTTAAATGAGAACAATTACAGCAAGCATGATATTTATCAAGGATTTTTTACCAGGTCGGTTTCTGGAACGGATTACACATTTTTTTGTATTTATATTTGTAAAATCCTCGATCGAAACATTTCAATTCACTAGATGACATCGGTATTTTACTACTTTTAAAAGGCTCTTTTATATTGGAATAATAAATGATAAGCCTTTCTTCAAAAATTAATCTTTTGATATAATTTACATGATTTTGACTTTATTAATTGTTTTAGTAGTTTGCTCCATGAAACATTATGCTTTATTAAGGTGTCTGCAGGGTATTATTTTCCAATTATAGAATTTTTCTGAAATTTTCTGTGTAGAAACGTAATTGTATTATTGTTCAAAGTATGACATAAAATTTGGGGGTCACCGTTCATTTAAGCGCAAAACTGTACTTTAAAATTTTACATACAAATGATAAGGAAAATGATTATATGAGAGGATAGCTGTTAATTCTATTATAGATTTTGTTCATACTTTGTTTGTGTTTTAAAGTCCTTATATAGTTTGCATAAATGAAGTAAAAATCAGGGGTTACCTTTGAAATAAAAGAGATAAAGAGCGAAACGTTAATTTGTCTATCTATTTGAAATTCTTTTATCAAATTACCTCCCTTGCATAATTTCTGTGTTCTGTAAATTTGGCAATAGATTTAAAGCACCAGTGTTTTAGGTGACTTTGTTTAATGAAAATATTATAAAAGTGATCAGGGATAACAATTTTAAATACTTTAGAACTTTCCTTAAATTTTGAATAACTATTTTGTAAAATTTCTTAATGAAAGAAAATTAAACGAGCAATTATTAGACAAAAATGGCGGAATAATACCACTGAGACACCTTAAGTCGTCTGTTTTTGAATGTTTATATTCTTTTCGACTATTTCGTCATTTTTACAGATGTTTTCTATTGTATTCATAGTTTTTTTTAATTATTAAGCAAACTGCTTCTTGGTCTCTAATTGCGTGTCTTTTTGTCATTTACGGGCACTTCGGAGAAAAACAGAGGATGACCACCTGCATGAAAGATTCAACTGTTAAACTCTTTCATGTAGTGAAAACCAGTATACACTCATACTTTAACTCACCTGTCCATATTTTTATACTCCTACAAGAATTTCATTGGAATTTATTGACTTTTTGTGTGTGGAATACATGTGAAAATGTAAACGTATTGCAAAATTCGAAATACTTAATCCCTCTGAAGTTATATATGTATTTGTTTTTTTTTTTTGTTTGACTCGATAGTTCATTGAGTACTCTCTTCTTCCTTATTTTTTTTCTATCATCACTGTAAAAAAATGTATATTTCTTGCTAGCGAATTATCAAGATAGCTTATTTCACTATGTTATGTAGACTTATATCACTGCCGGATACGATTTTAGTGTTATATGAGTAACTCATTATGTCTTAGTTCTTCAATAAAATGAAAACAGAAAAAAAATAACATTTGCACGAATATGGCTGTCACCTTAATAAATTTTCTTAAAAAAATATGTGGAGACTTATTTTTTCCGATTGAGCAACTTACCTAAACTTAACTACGAACTTAAGGTGTCTGCAGGGTATTATTTTCCTATAATAGAATTTTGTGAAATTTCCTGTGTAGAAACATAATTGTATTGTTGTAAAAAAGGGATTTTACATAGAAATAATATGGAAAATGATTGTATGAGAGGATAGCTTCATAAGTATAGATTTTGTTCATACTTTGAATTTGTTTTGAAATCATTATATAGTTTATATATAAAAAATAAAAATTAGGGGTCACCGTTGTGAAATTCTTTTATCAAATTATCTCCTATGCATAATTTCTGTATTTTTAGAATCCAGCATCAGATTTAAAGCACATGTATTTTAGTAAACCTTTTTTGTAATGAAAATATTGTAAAAGTGATCAGGAATAAAATTTTAAAGACTTTATAGCTTTTTGAATAACTATTTGTTAAATTTCCGTATGAAAGAAACCCAAATGAGCAAGTATTAGATAAAAATGGCGGAATAATACCACTGAGACACCTTAAACATAATGTATTGAATCGGATGTGAATTATATCCCTTTCACAACAGATTGACATTTAATTATCAAAGCATTTTTTTTTCAAACTAGGAGAGGGAAAAATAAATGCCTTTTGCAAGTCATACCATGAGAATAAAAATCATTTCAAAAGACACATATTTTGCATTGATTTTAATTGTATTTGTTAATATATTTCCTCTTTGATTATTTGTCAATTCATTTTTGTTGGAGTGTATAAAGTTGTCTTGCAATAATTTTAAAAAAGTTTTAACTTAATTGGAACAGTTTAAATGTCAGTCAATATGTTTCAGACTTGTGTTTACCATATTTATTCTGTGTAATAATAACACAATCCCTTGTTTTGATTTTAACCTTAAAAATGCAGTATCTTGCATTTAGGGTCATCTTGATGGTGTGCAACTTTGTCAGCCAGTGTTTTTATATGAGACTGCAAAAATGTAAATATTAGTTCCTGCTGTCTAAAAAGGACCACATCAGCATTTTTCATGTAATAAACACAGCACCGCGACGCGGAAATGATGGCAGTGTTTTGGTTTAGCTGTGCTAAAATTGGTGATCAATTGACTTAAAACTATAGTAGAGATTAGGGAACACAGGAGAAGCACTATGCAGTCTGCTACGCACATCTACACTATTACTCATGGACAGCCTCTTATCCTGTGCATTTTATTCGAAATAATACTTATACGAATAATAGTTTTAAAATAAAGTTGGTAATTAGGTAGCCTTACAAATGTGCGTTTCGGTGCCAAACTCTGTCACTTAAGAAGTATGCCGAAATGCGGACTTTTAAATGACCGATTTATTTTTATTTATCCTAGTAACAAATTGATTTTACCTTCATGTTTTTCTCGATATGCTCCGATGTTGTACTATCAAGTTAATTGCAGAAAACTGGCCGTTTCAAGCATGCTTAAATACTGTTCCTTAAAACGTCAGAGAAAAAAAAACACCTGATAGTACAGAGGTGGCACCGAACGGAACGAAAAATGATAGCTGCATTTCATTATTTTTCTAATGTCATATACAGGACTCAATTTTCGGCGAATTTAATTATCCTTTAGACCTATTTAACTTTGATAATGAGAGCATATACATTAATTGAGTGATTGATTTTTTGTTGTTGTTGCTGTTTATCACCAACTGTAAGTATTATTTAGCTATAGATATTGTTACATATACATATCTGATACATTAAATATATTTGTATAAAACACTAGCACATATGTTACTATCTTGTTTGGCCATTTTGATCTTATCACGATCTTGACAAGCTTAACACAATTTTGTTAAGACCGTGTAAGATATTCAGTCGTATTTCAAGATAATTGCTTTCAAGGACGATCAAGACCTGTTCAGTTTATCAAGATCAAACAAGATAACTGCGTTCAAAAGTGATCAAGCATGTGTTAAGTTTGTCCAGATCAAACAAGTTCAAATCGGGATCCTGTTTAATCTTAACAAACTTAATTCGTCTTAATTGTTCCTGAAAGCATTTAACAACTGGATCTTGTTTTATCTCAAACTATCTTAACACGTCTTGATCGTCCTTGAAATCATTGATCTTGAATACAAACTTAAAATCTTACACTTCTTTAACAAAATTGTGTTAAGCCTGTCAAAATCAAAATGGCCAAACAAGATCAAAACATATCTTCTAGTGAAAAGCATAATGCTCTCCACAATTTCACATGGGGTAAATAGTTCCAAAGTGTCTAAATAGTTCAAAGTGTCTAAATAGTTCCAAAGTGTTAACTTACAACGAACATGTACAGGAAATTACATATGAAATAAGCACTATAAAGATATAACATTGCCAATCCAAAAAGATATATATGTATAAGATATGCCTGGTTCTGAAAGTTAAGATTGTTACAATGGAGATGACGCATCAAACGGATGAACAGACATATATGAACAAGAAACTGGATATCATGACGAATGTGTCCAACATGTATAGGTGTAATCGATGCAAGAATTCAATTATTCAGTAAAATAAACTTCATTTTGCCAACTTTTTTATGAATGAAACACGAATTTTCTTGTATGTGAATAAAGCTTGCGTGATATAGAAATCGTCTTTTATCAAAATCAATACAACAGTTTTACTTGCTGCAACCGTTCGCTCACGTTTGAATGCATAAGTGTGAACACACCAGTCTTCTTTTATGTAACAAATTTCATCCGTCGATCTTTATCTTGGAGTAAGTAATGTAAATACTAATGAAGATCATGTGAGCATTCAACAGCAATGTATATGTTTTCGAAAATAAGACTTTTCACTATTCAGAAAGTTCTGTTGATAAACGGTATAATCCCGTGAAACACAGAACTTGTAGTCAATTCGAAACATGCAATGATAACACTAAAGAAAGATTCAACTAAATAACATAAAATATTTTTACATACAAGACCAATAATGGATGAGATACACATGTCTTACATGTGCCCTACAAATACATCAGCAAACGAATACTGGAGCAAGAATTGAAAAAAGGAGAAATTCTAAAATCATAAATCGAGAATCACAGCAATTCACAAAATGAGCTATTTTGTTTTGTTTTGTTTTTTGTTTGTTTGTTGGTTGGTTTTTATTTATTTTTTTGTTTGTTTGTTTATTTATGTTTTTTTGTAATGAATTTATTTGCAAAAATTCGAATTACCATGTACAATATTGATATACAGATATAAATATTTTTATTGCGTCAGCTAGTAAAATCAGAACTAAAAAAAATAAATAAAAAGCAGACAACTTATAATGCTTAAAAAACAAAATTTGGACAAACTAATTCTGACATCAGGCCACTCCGAGCATTTATTTTTTGTTATGTATAAAGAATAAATAAGATGCTTCTTTTAAACGCCATTCATAAACATTCTTACTAAACAATGTAATTACATATTAACATGGAAGTGTTGTGCAAATTATAATACACAGTCCATTCGCGATTGTCACAACACATACAAAACACATATTAACAATAAAGGGATGTGGAGTAAATGAAAAAACAATGTCTTTAAAAATACATGGTAAACTACGCAATGGAATAACGCTTTCATTGTTGTTTTATATAAAGTCAAGGAACAACTGGAATCTAAAGATTGGAAAACCGCTGCCGAAATATATACTTCCTCGAAGGGGTGTACAAGACTGCAGATGGGAAGAAAATTTCCTACTCCTACTCCGGGATCCCCGCAATCGATGGATCTGGCTGGAGAAGTTAGGAAATAATAGTTCTATATTAAATGTCTTCTCTACTCTACTCGATGAAATGAAATAAATACATTTTGTAAGTGGTGAGAATATCCAAACAAAAACAGAAACTGGAAGTCTTTGTGTGTCATCCAAAGCAAAGGTAGGAAAAGTTGTCGCTTTTCTTTTTTTTTTTCTTTTTTTTTGTTTTGTTTTGTTTATTTTTGTTTTTGTTTGTTTTTTTGTCGATCGATCATTTAGGAAGCGGAATAAGCTCCAAGGTTCTTCTTAATAAAGAATTTGATTGTCTTGAAAAAATCTTGAAAAAATCATATTTACCGTCTAAAAACTTCAAACTTGGAAATCTGATATATTCCTCAGAATAACAGCGTAATGGTCAAGGATTAACTGAGTTAACCAAAGTTCATCTTTCCACTGAGAAATTTGACAATTACAATTTGAGTGCACGCAAAACTGCATTTCAATTTTACTGTTGCAGATAAGGCCCATTTCGATTATTTACATCTAGTCAGTTCAGACCTACCTCTCCAGCCTATGGAGTGTACATTTCACAGGAGATTCGTTACTGTCGAGCTTGTAGTTTGTACAGTGATTTTTTGAACAGAGCAAAAACACTGTCCCAAAAGCTGCTTAGTCAGGGATTTGTTCAACCTTTGTTAATTTCATCCCTCAAGAAATTCTATGGCCGTCACCATAGCATCATTGAAAGATATGACGTGTCAGTATCCCAAATGAAAGTGGACATTTTCAACTAGATTAACGTCTTCCCGGATTTGACTACCGACTTTGACATTTTCCAGGATCACCCACAGTGTGACGGGTGCTATTATCAGAGCAGGACATGCTAACCGTTCCGGAGCACCTGATGTCACTCTCAGTTTCACTGGAGTTCACACTGTGCATGCCTTTGTTCTGAATGTTGTGGTTTCTGGTTCTGTGCTTTGTGTCTGTCTGGCGTCATTGTTTTGTGTCTAATGTCATTGTTTTCTGTGTTCTCGTTTTTGCCCTGTCTTTGGACTTCGATTTTTGTGAATTTCACCCCTTTGTTCCTTCGGTATTCTACTGCCGTTGTTTCAGATTGGAACACCGTTGTCGAAATATACTTCCTCATAGAAGGGTGTACAAGACTTTAGATGGATAGGAAATTGTTTGAAATTTCCACACAGAACATTCCCATTTAATGTGTTAATACATCACTTTCGAACAAAATAAATTTATGTAATAGGTAGCCAGGGGTTCAGTGGATATTTGCCCTTTATAATGATTTTTGATTAAAAAATTTACCCTTTTCGGTTATTTGCCCTTAAACAGTTTTTAAAGTAATAACATTTACATTTTCTTGGCGAAGTTATGTGCCATATATATATAAAATTTTTGTAAGTATTAATATCAAATCTCTTACATAAGTTGTCGACATGCGCATATGCAGAAAATGAATTGACAGTAACCTAGGTATTTGTTATTTGTTATAACTGGGTCGATGCCTTTGCTGATGGACTGTTAGTCCCGAGGCTATTCACAAACCCAGTTGTCAGTACTTCGGTGCTGTCCCGAAAGTTAATTTTATTTTGAAACTTGAAAAATATAAAATTTTTACAAAATTTGTATAAAACTAAGGAGTATCTGAATTTTGACTCTTCTATTTCGACCCCATTGGTTATTTGTCCTCTTTCAACGTTTACGCGTTTCTTGGTTAATTGGCTTCAATGGATTTGATCTGCAGTAAAGAGACATAAGTTGTCGAAATATGCATATGCAGAAACTAAATTAAAAGCGACTCCGGAATGCTGTTATTCATTGTTTATGTAGCGTTGTTCGACATCTAGCAATTGAATTCCGCTTAAACCGTTTCTAGGGACCATGTGGAACTCACTATGAGGTAGCAAAAAAGCATGAAGGCGTGGTTCAATTTTCTCAATCATACCACGCGTTTCTAAAGACTAATACATCTACCCAAAATCCCTTTATTTGTTAATACAATCGTCTTCTCATTGAGACCAAAGTTCATCAAGATATCAGTGAAACATTTTGTCTCTTGTTGTATAAGGAAATCTCGTGCAGAGTAACAAAATATAAAAAAAAATCGAGCATTTAGTTTATGCAGATGAAAATTTGATCAATTTATGTTTCCTCGGTACAGATCAAATTTCAACCTTGGAAAGATAATAAACCGAGATATTGAGAACAATTTACCAACTGGATTCTAAAAAAAGTGAAAATAAAAGAGGACAAAGCTTTGCGAGAGCGATACTCCATAGTCTAAACACATTTCCAGAATTCAAATATTGCCAATTTCCAACTATATGGGTTTCCGGACAAGCACCTAAGCACTTGAATACTTTGTTTTGTAAGTACTTTTTTAAATTTCAAACCACTGACAACAATCACTAGAAAAACTAGTATGTCAATCGTTCGAAGAACATTGATAGGTCTTTCCCAATGTTGTGTCAGAATGTTATCATTATTGATTCATAGGGAAAACCACCATTCTAAGCTTAATATGTACATTTATAGACTCTCTAATATGAAATACATGTAACGTGTAACAAGTGTAGATCTAACAACACAAACGTTTTCTCCATTACAATTCATCAGCTATTTGTTACGGTTTCCCAGTTAAGTCTAGAGGTCAAAATAAAGGTTACAGATGACCTTTGACCATGACCTTTTCAAATGGCCACTGGTGAAGCAAGAACAATGGTGTAGGTCTCATTCTCTATCACTTCCTGTTGGGGAGAAATTCATTGTTAAAGAAGCGTCACATTTTGCAAGGGGCATAACTCCAAAATTGTCAATCGGACAATTTCGGACCAATGTAACAAATTTTTGTCATAACTTACCAACATTTTTCTATTTTTCTAATTACACTTCATCAATTATCTATCAGCTATCTTTTATGGTTTCCAAGTTCATCTGCTAACAAGTTTTACCATGTTTGGTGATGTAACTCGGTTAAAAAAATAGATTGGGGTCACAGGGTCAGTCTGGTCAAGCCCGTTCATTTCTGTTTTTTGTACCAAGTATCAGTGATATCTTTAAAGACTTTTCGTCAAATGATGGAAGAAAAAAAAATAAAAAAAATAATTATAATCAGAAGACTTTCCACCGAAGTTCGAAAGACCTTAATTAAAGAATTAGGACAGATATTTTCTGTTTGTAGTAACAATACCACATTTATTTAAATTTTGATTTATTATGTAGATTTTCAAAAGCTGTCTTTACATTTTTAAAATACGATACATGTCTAGATAATCGTAACGATCTATATTTTATTGTGAAAAAAATATTTACAAGGAAGTTAAACAAAAAATTGAAATATGTTTTAATGTTGTAATGGAGCTACAATTAATTATAGGTGTAGTAGTAATGGCTTTAAGTAAGTATAATTTTCTAAGTGATATGCTTGTTGTTACAAAACAAAACAAAAAATAACAAATTTAATCTCTGTCATTGTATTCACACTGTCAAAACATATATACGTTGTGGCTGATCCAGAGGCCAGGGGGTTATAGGCTACAGGTGGGTGCAGTCATAACCTCTCATGAAGTTAATTTGCAACTGTTCTATGACTGCTCCAAGTTAACTTAGAATTTTTCTGAAACGGCTCTACAGCAATTCTAAAAGCAGTCATTTTGTAGAATTGTTCTAAAACGATCATTGTCAAAAACAGTTCTAAAAAAGGTCATTGTCAAGATCAGTTCTAAAAGCGGTCATTGTCAAGAACAGTTCTATAAACGGTCATAGTAAGAACTGTTCAGATAAAGAATAAATTATTCAATATACTCGGAAATTACTGAGATACTTATAATAACGTATATATTAACATTATAGACTAGAAAATTTTAAAAAATCGTCCAAATCTGGGACTAATATATTAAGTTCAAGTACAAATATACAACATATTTAAATTTTTTATTGAAAAAAATAGGAAATTAAAACCGTAGGTGGCTACAGTGGCTATTTTCTCTGTATTAAATAATCGAAACATGACAAGAAGTTTCATGATTTCAGACATTGATATTATGTCGATCGCAGAAAATGTATCTTTTAGTCAAATTAAAGGAAGTTTCATGATTTCGGGCATCGTTAAAGTATTGATTTCAGAAAATGTCCCTTTTGCCATCGGTTTTTATTTAAATCACAGTACGTCTATTGATTGCAGGCATTGATATTATGTTGATTGTGGAAAATGTCCCTTTTGCCAAATGATATTATTCAAATTACATTGAGTTTCATGATTGCGTGCATCGATATTATATCAATTGCAGAAAATGTCCCTTTTGCCATATGATTTTATTTAAATTACAGTACCTTTATTGATTACGGACATTGATATTATATCCGTATTTTATCTATTACAGAAAATGTCCTTTTTATGCCCCCAGATCGAGGATCAGGGGTCATATTGTTTTTGTCCTGTCTGTTTGTTTGTCTGTTTTTCCGACACTTTAACCTTGGCTATAACTTTTGAACTATATAAGGTAGAGGTAGACTTTTCATACTTGGCAAGTGTATAGGTCTAGTCAAGAGGAACACATATATAGAAAAAAATTAGGTCAGGTCAAAGGTCAAGGTCACAGAGGTTAAAAAGGGGTGAAATAGGCTGCTTTTATTTTTAAATAAATTAATTAATCAACAGCTCCATATTTGATTTAAATGCTGCTGATGAGAGGTTACTCCTTGAAACACGTGTACAGCATAACGAAATTTACTGTCTTATATGCAACTTCTGTATTTTTTGTATTTCATTATTATTGTATATTGATGAAGATGGACATTTGAAATCTAAGCTATATGGCAAGCGTGATGATTTTAATTTCCCAATTGTGAACTTTCCCTTTCTTAGCAGCAATATACCTACCTCTCCAGCTTATGGAGTGTACATTTCAAAGGTGATTCGTTACTGTCGAGCGTGTAGTTTGTACAGTGATTTTTTGAAAAGAGCAAAAACACTGTCCCAAAAGCTGCTTAGTCAGGGATTTGTTAATTTCATTCCTCAAGAAATTCTATGGCCGTCACCATAACATTATTGAAAGATATGACGTGTCAGTATCCAAAATCCCAAATGAAAGTGGAAATCTTCAGCTAGTTTCACGTCTTCCCGGATTGAATCACTCACAGTTTGACGGGTGCTGTTAACAGAGCAGGACATGCTTACCCTTCCGGAGCACCAAATGTCACTCTCAGTTTCACTGGAGTTCACACTGTGAGTGTCTTTGTTTTGAATGTTGTAATTTCTGTTTCTGTGCTTTGTATCTGTCTAACGTCATTTTTTTGTGTCTAACGTCATTGTTTTCTGTGGATATTATGTCGATTGGAGTAAATGTCCCTTTTGCCATAAGATTTTATTCAAATATATTCAGTTTCATGACTGCGGGAATCGATATTATATGGATTGCAGAAAATGTTTCTTTTGCCATCTGTTTTAGTCAGAATACAGTAAGTTTATTTATTGCGGGGATTGATATCATGTCAATTGCGGAAAAAGTCCCTTTTGCCATGTGCTTTTATTCTAATTACATTAAGTTTCCTGATTGCGGGCATCGATATTTTATCGATTGCAGACAATGTCCTTTTTATCATCTGTTTTTAGTCAAATTACAGTAAGTCTCATTTTTGCGGGCATAGATATTTTATCGATTGCAGAAAATGTCTTTTTTGCCATATGCTTTTAGTAAGTCAATTGATTGCGGGCCTGGATATTATGTCGATTGCAGAAAATGTCGCTTTTGTCATACGATTTTTTTCAAATTACAGGAAGTTTTATGATTGCAGGCATTGATATTATATCGATTGCAGAAAATGTCCCTTTTGCCATCTGTTTTAGTCAAATTATAGGAAGGTTTAAATCTTATTTTAAATCCGTGATAACTATTTTCAAAACAAGTAGCACATTTTTATGATTAAGAGAAAACAGTGCTTTTTATTTCCCTTTAACAGTTAACACAAAGTAAAGAAGTAGTATATTTGTACCGTTCAGTCCGGATTTGTCGAGGAGCTGGTCGAGGAGCGGTCGAGGAGACACTATACTAGTACTATATATCTCATTTCGGAATGGTCGAGGAGCTGTCGAGGAGTTGATGTACTTTAGTATGTCATCGACTTTTGGCTTCGCCATATATGTCTCGCCTTTAGCCTTGGTCTCGCCTATTCAAGTGTTTATGTACAAATATTCTATGGCTTCGGATCTGTCGAGGAGCTAATAGAAAAAAGAAGGGAAACGGGGAATGTCTCAAAGAGACAACGACCCAAAGGGGAGAAATAACAACTCAAAGCCACCGTAAGATCTTCAATGAACAGTTAGAAAACCCCACACCCAACGGCAGGTCGGAGTCGGCCCCTGAACAAAGAGCAATCAAGTCCAGCGAAATAAACAGCATCCTAGACTCCTATAGACGTTAAAGTAAACTAACTAGAAAAAGGACAAGACACACAAAGGCTTAATAATTTCCTGACTTAGGACAGGCGCAAACCTGCTGCGGCGGGGTTAAACTAGTTTTATTGGATCAAAACCTTCCCCCTTCAGCCAATGTGATAAATAATAAAACAATCGTAACAACAGTAAAATTCAGTTGGCAACAGGACTGAGTCAATTGTGAAAAATGAAACTGAAAGAACTAAATATACGGACAAAAACATGAAATCACAAGAGACTACTAACAGTTAACTGACATGCCAGCTCCAGACCTATCACCAACTGACAAAGTAAGTTGTGTACCCTCAGTATACAGCTTCCACCAAGATCCCTTCCTGTGAGGAGTTAGAATAATGATTTCATGTATATACCGGAATAATAACCCGTGTCCATGCGATACAGATTTTAGAAATTTAGAATGTGTTTAGTTAGATTGCAAAGACCCTATCAAAAAATCAATGTTAATACCAAAGAAAGCCATACGTAATGACTTGACGACAATACCTTAATTATAACCCTTATGAATTAGACGATTTAAAGGTTTTATAAGTTTGTTAGGCGAGTTTAAGTATTTTTTACTTTTATGTAAAACATTACCGTAAAATAAGGGATGTGAAATACCAGCCTTGATTAGATGTTTACGGGTTGCATTGTATTTATGAACTAAGTCTTTATATCGATGATAAAATTTAGTAAAGGTTTTAACTAGTTTGTGATAACGAAAACCCTGATGTAATAGTTTTTCAGTTATGAAAAGATTCCGTTCATTAAAATCGCAAATATTATTACATTCTCGAGCAAATCGTAATCACCATATAATGGCGCTAAAGGAACATCGCCATCCAGAAATGGAAAATTAACTATGGGAAAAGAAAAATCATCCCTTCTATCATAAATTTTAGTATCTAATTTACCATTTGTTATATCAAAATTGATGTCTAAGAACGGACAATTATGATTATCAGAATTGGCTTTATTCAAAGTAAGTTCTTTAGGGTAGATGTCCTTATAATACGTATTGAAGTCGTCATTATTTAAAGTTAAAATATCATCCAAATATCGGAAAGTGTTGTTAAACTTTTCAATTAAATGCTGTTTAGATGGGTCTTTGCTGATGTTGGTCATAAACTGAGATTCGTAGCAGTACAAAAAGAGGTCCGCTATAAGTGGTGCACAATTGGTTCCCATAGGCATTCCTATGACCTGGCAATAAATACAGTTACCGAAACGAATGAATATATTGTTAAGTAAAAATTCAAGTGCTGAAATCATATCAAAACAAGTCCAATTAGTTGAATTCTTTTGTTTTGTATTACTAAAATGTGTTTTAAAGGAATTAGAACATATATATTCACAATCGGATTTTTTGAATGCCCATTGAATAAGACGT
>MJUU01036301.1:55782-74815 GCA_002080025.1 Modiolus philippinarum | reverse complement strand
AAAAATGCTGATGGTTACTCATTGAACACGTGTACAGCATAATGAAATTTACTGTTTAATTTGCAACTTGAGTATTTTGTATTTTGTTATACCTCCAAATTAATTAACCATCACAGTATGTTCTAGCTAAGTATAATTTATATAGTCTAATATAAATCGAAGATGCCGGACAGTTCTCATTGTTACACTTTAACTGTATCTGACATGCACGATATTATTGATCATTTATATATTTTTTTTGTTTTGTTTTCAAATTCGATTAAAATATCAATATACTCTCATTAAGTATAAGTATTCAAGCAAGATGCTTTCAAGAGCCTGTATCGTTCACCTAGGCCATGACCGACATAAACAGTCAAAATCACCTAAATAATAAAGGGCCTGATTTTCAAATATGTTAACATACCATGATGTTTTTGCTTCAAAGTTGTATTTCTTGATGGAAACTATTTTGGATATTGTGAAGACTTACCGGTCCCCTTTTTTGAAGGAGAACAATTAAGGACTATTGTGACCAAGTTTGGGTCCGATTTGCTGTGTTGTTTTAGAGGAGAAAATCTGTGGATGCTCTCACATAAGGTCTAATGTTAAACTTTGTGTCCCTCTGAATGGTGTGATGCAAACTTGCTAGACACATTTTACAAGGGGGATGGGGGGGGGGGGCAACTAAGGACTTTTGATACCAAATTTGGTTCCAATTGGCCTGGTTGTTTCAGGGAAGATCTTTGATTGTGCTTTCCGATTCGGTACAATATTAAACTATGTTCTTCCCATTCGGTACAATATTAAACTATGTTCTCCGATGGTGACCACTTTGGGTGAAATGTGGACTTGCCAAACACATTTTTCAAAGGAGTTAACTAAAGACTATTGTGACCAAGGTTGCTTCCAACTGGCTTAGTAGTTTTGAAAATGAGATCTCAAAAAATGTTTTCTCATAGGATCGAATGTTAAAAGAGAGTTCCCCGCTGTGGGTCACCACGGTGAATGAAAAGATATGGAGTAAATGCACACGAGACAAAGTTTCTACAAATACATGGTAATATCAAGCCAAGGAACAACGCTTTTATTGTTGTTCTTCCTCTTGGAGTCACCATGGATGATTTCGGACAACTTGGTGATGTTCAATAAAATGCAGGCCTTGACATGTTGAACTTAACTTCTATCTAAAACTGTTTTTTAGATATGTAATACTACAAAATATATAAAAAGATTTACATTTGACCAATAAAAGGCAATATCTGCGCAATGGATATTTTATCTTTTCTTAAAAATTTCCAGGTAGATAGATCTTGATATGCTAAAACTATTTGTAATTTAAACTTGACCTCTATCTGATGTAGTTTTTTTTTTAATAAAAAAAAATATATCAAAATTTTAAAAAGGGACAATAACTCTAAAAATGGGTCATAAGATTTTCTTCAAATTCAGATTCTAAATATCTGCAACGGTTTTTGGGGTTATTCGCCAAAACTACAAATTACCCTTATGTTCTATTTTTAGCAATTATGGTGTTCTTTGGCTGGCGGACAAGTATTCACGTGGATTCATTTTCCTCTCACTAAACAATACATTTTACTAAAAATACGGTAGTGCAACGGCGTGTTTATGGCTCCCCTTGTACTCATTGAACGGTCGCCCCGATTAACATAAATTGTCTTCTAATATTTCAGTAGATGGCTGTTACATGTGCTGGCAGTAATTCATGTTTCTCCTTTAAGTACAGTTCTGATTACTTTGTTACCAAATATCTTTAACTACTGGTAAGCAAGACTATATATATGGTTACCCTCGATTCCGCCTTTCGTCGTCGCGTCGGGAAATATTTGGTATCAATGGTGGAGGGTATCAACTTACTTACACAATCAATTTAATCTAGCAAATTTATTGCTTGCCTTTAACATAAACTTTGCTTCGGAAAATAGTTTGTGTCTCTTACTGGTGGTGTCCTAAAAGACCCTTTTGTTTACTTCAATTCGTTTTTGCTTTCACTAAGACGCCTTTTAATTGAAATATGATTAGAAAAACAGTTTAGCCCTTTTTTTAGAACTACAGCCAACTTGTCCATCTGATTGCATACTAAGCCAACAATATGAGAGTTGTTACAAAGTACACGAAGTGAAGAAGTCCTGGGAGGAAGCTGATGTAAGTATTATTATAGGTAGTAGTAATGGAACTGGCCTTAACATGCAGAGATATATAATACTATCGGTAATTTGTATGACTTTTCTTTGATTTCGTATTTTCAGTATTTGCTACTGCCCGAAATACGAACAAAAAATGGCAAAAAGTATGTTAACAAGTTTGGTTATTGGATGTGGTTTGTTTCCATTGATTTATTAATTTTTTTTACCTTTTTGGGGGCCATTTAGGGCTTGCTATATGATGTGAGGTCCCTCACAGTGTTGAAGACTGTACGGTGACCCCTAGATGCTTTATTATTGGGTCGTTTTAACCTGGATATGGGATGTTGTCTTCTTGACATTTACCCCGTTTCCTTTCATTTTCATAAGTATTCACTTGGTTTCATTTTTATCTAAAACAAATTCTAATTTTTATTTCTAATTAATTAATCAATTATTATAATCACTTCAGTGTGATCCATTTTTAGCTTACCTGGACTAAAAGGCCATGTGAGAGATTGCCATCACTTGGCGTTCGTCCGTCCATTGTAAACATATTCAAAAATCTTCTCAAATGAAACCACAGAGCCATTTTTAACCAAACTTGGCCTGAATCATTACCAAAGTATGTAGATTTAAAATTTTGTTTGATTAAGCCGATGATCAAACAACTTGGCTGCCGTTACTAAAAATAGCACATAGGGGTGAATTGCTGTTTTTGGCAAATAACTCCAAAACGGTTACAGATAGCAAAAATCTGACATGGGGATAAAAGTGATCAGCATGACAAGATGTACCTGTCCTGCAATTTTTTAAAAAGTCTGTCAACCGTTTTCGAGTTATTGCCCTTTTTCCGAAAAAAAAATACTACAACATGTAAAGGTCAATGAAGAATGACAAAGATGTTCAGCATATCAAGATCTACCCATACCCACCTGGAAATTTTGAAGAAAATCTGAATACCCATATAGGAGTTATTGCCTTTTATTGGTTGACTTTTTGTAATTCTATACATTTTACCTTGTATTTCAAAAATGATTTGAAATAGAGGTTAAGTTTAAGAAGCAAACTGTGCAGCATGTCAAGGACTTCATTTTATCTGCATAATGAAAGATGTCTGACGTGCCTGCACCTCAACTAAGATGGCTGCTAGTGGGGAACTTACTTTAAAATTGGACCCTATGGGAAAATTCTCCTCTGAAACTACTTGGTCATTTGGATTTCTACATGGCCACAAATGTACTTAGTTTGTCCCCTTTAAAATTTATGTCCGCCAGTCCGCATCAGGTTCAAGATGGCTGCCAGCGAGGAACATTTTAAATTTGAACCCAGTGAACACATTCAAAAATCTTATCTTCTGAAACCATTGGGCCAATTTAACAGACTTTGGCCTACATCATATCAAGGGTATCTTTATTCAAACTTTTGGTCGATTAGTCTGAGAACAACATGGCTGCTATTACTAAAAATGGCACATAGGGGTGAATTGCTGTTTTATTCATAATAATTCAAAAACGGAAACAACCATCAAAACTCCAACTTCGTAAAAATGATCAGCATAATATCAAATATCATGCAATTCTTAAGAAAATGTGATAACCAGTTTTGGATGTATTGCCCTTTTTCTATAAAATTTTCAATATTTTTATTTTTATTTTTATAAAGAAAAACTATAAGATATAGGTCAAAATTAAATTGCAAAAATGTTGAGCATATAAAGCCTACGTTCCTGGAAATATGAAGAACATATGAATACATGTTAAGGATTTATTGTCCTTTATTGGTCAAATTTTCGCAATTTTATACATTTTGCCTCATATTTAAAAAAAAATGTTCATCTTTTCAAGGACTTTATTTTATCTTCATGCTCACATCTCGTACATGATAGCTGCCAGCAGGGAACTTAGTTTAACATTGGACCCTATGGGAAGGCAGATTCAAAGGTCTTCTCCTCTGAAACTACCTGCCTAATTGGAACCATACTTGGTCACAACCGTCCTTGGTTAGTCCCCTTTAAAAATATGCCCTGCAAGTCCGGATCAGATCCAAGATGGCTAGCAGGGGGACATAGTTAGACATTGAACACGATGGGAAAGCATTCAAAGATCTATGACAGCCATGGACCAGATGAGCTACAGGCTCTTGAAAGCCTCTAGTTTCAAGCAGAATGTTGTTATTGACACGAATAATATTGTTGACATTAATTGACGAGCCCACTTGTAGGCGAGTCTATTATTGGAGACAATATTATTGGTATCAGAAATAAAGCTTCCATTATTCTTTATATACTGAACAGATTCTGCTTGAAGAAATTGGTTACATTGCAGTGATTATAATAATTGATTAATAAATTCGAATTTCTTCTGAATTGTGTCACAATGCTTCACACCACACATATCCATTAGACTGATAAAGTGGTTATAAATATTTTTAAAAAATCTCACAACATGTTCGAATTTCGATTTTGAATCAATAAAAATGGTCAGTCATACCAAAACAGTTCTGACACTCAACGCAATGCTAATATTTATGATTTATGTTAAATTATAGCGAGAACAATTCGAGTTGATATGAGATTACCAAGCAGATAAATAATGAACCACTGACAATATTGTTTTAAAAAGGGAAATTAATAAGTTTGCTTGATCTTTAGTTCTTTAGTCACAGAAAATTCGAAAATCAAATTTGTTTTCCTTTGCTCTCGCGAAACATATGTTTTTTATCTTCGCCGCAACGAGCTACGGAATATAAAGAAATTGCTGATATCCGTTGGTCCGCTTTGCAAGTGCTTTTAACAAAATTATTTATATTCCTGCAGTAGCTTTAGTTCGACGTTGCCTCTAAGAAGGAGTTCGAGGTAGAGTCCTAGACAAATATGTGTGGTAGTTCTATCTCTCTTAAACAATTATGTTGCATGTGGGGTTTCAAACTTCCAGAGCGGCGGAGGATATGATATATGATTTTGCCCGACAATCTCATTCAAACTAAACAGTGAAATAATTCAAGTTTTTGTAACTGTAATCATGTGGTTCGTCGATCGGCATTTGTTTTTCTTATCTGGGTATAGTTTCACCTTTTGTATACTCATTGGCTGTTTCGTTCAAACTGTTTGTTGACAATTCAATTTACAATAAATAAAAATTAACAATGATTTATGATTTACAAATTTTACAAGGACTTATGCAAAGAAAACAAAAACATTTAATCAAGTCCTTAAATTTCAGTTTTCGCTACATAGACGACCTACTCTTAATAATCCAAAATTTAAGGAATATTTACATCAGATCTATCTAAATAAGAAATTAAACAAACAACTGATACACCTACTTCAGCTTCAACAGATCGGCTTAAAGAGGTGCAAAGTTTGTGCCCATTCGAATTTCGATAGTCTGTTGGATTGGACAAATACATGCATACCCTTACATTTTATTCACTTCTTCAACTGTATATTGTTTCTCCGCTTCGAAGTAATATTTCACAAAGTAATCTTGTTCTCCACCTATAATAATGTACCTATATTTCTGTTCACTGTTCCTACGGGAGAAACATCTATGAATTAAATCATTCAGCCTAAATTACAGTTGTTCATGGGAATGGTAGTATAAAGAGTGGAGAAGTCAAAAGTTTTAATGATGTTACAATCTGATAATGATCTGGAGTTTAAGATGTCAAGTAGATCTTAAGAATTGTTCAATATCAACATTTCATTTACACTACTTCTTGAAAAACAAGTGTCAAAGTTTTTAAGGTCCTCTTGAACAGCTGTCAAGATAGATGTTAACAGCTTAAAAATGGTTGAGAAAATTTGGCAGATCCAGCGATGTATCGTTGTTTGTATTTTTTTTATTTTGGTACCAAGTACAAAGAGGGGAGATCCGTTTCTTCATCCTTGGTTGAATTCCCAAAGGAAAGCAAAACAGATTTATGGTTTTGTAATTTATATTTCCTCTTTAGGCAGAGTCGTAGCTGTGTAAATTGGTTTGCCCTTGGAATTGTCAACGCCCAATTCTTTCTTTAAACAATTGATATATATGATAAAGATTTTTGCAAAAACAAATTATGTTATTAAGGGTCTTATCGACAGGAACGACCACTTGCATGTATTTGCCATGAATGGTGGATAAGTAACTGGCAACATCAGCATATTGTTCTCATTGACGCCCGTAGCTAATTAGTTCGTTTTAGGATCATCGACCTTACAGCCTCAATCCACTCTAAAAGAGAATTGAGGTCTTCATCTTTTCACTTTTTATCTATTTTGATTGGTAAATGAAAGAATATGGAGTAAATGACAAAGTGTCTACAAATACATGGTAAAAAATAAGCAAAGGAACAACGCTTTTATTGTTGTTCTTCATCTTGAAGTCACCATGAGGCCATCAACAATGAGCTTTGTTCATACCTCATAGTAAGTTCAGGACGGCCCCTAGCACTGGTTTAAGCGGAATTCCTTGCTAATTGTCGAGCAACGCTACATCCATGTCTTCATTGGTCATGGGTGCGGGATTGTCAACAAACATCAATTAAACTGGCAAAGTCCTCTTACGATCATTGCCATCCTTTGCCCGACAAAAGCACTAGTGTCTAAAGCTAGTGGACGATTACAACATATAGACAAACACAGGGCACTCATCAAGTCGAATGCAAGAAAACTTAAATCCATTTAAAAAAAAACGTTAAGAAATGATTTAGAGTAATTTAAGATTTAATACTACATACATATACAAACATGTATCAGCTGTAATGCTATTTTGGGGGTATACGTACTAGTAATTATTGAATATGATGGAATTGAGTCATTTCTTATGTTCCAAAACATTATATTCTCCCTCACTACGTTCGTCCGAATATAAGGTAATTCTAATCTAAACGCTCAGTAATAACTAAGGCTGCTTCAGGTGTGCTACTAGGTATAACCTTTATTCAAAAGTTATTAGCAAAAAACCAAACTTTCAATTATACAAACAGCAAAGTTTACATATAAATATATAAAATGTAAAAAAAAATATTTCCAAAATAAACGTGTATACTTGAGGTTATAGCGAGAGTCGATAGCTTGTATTACGAAAATCGCGGGCTTTAAATGGGTAGATATCACATGACTACATGAATATTCAATAGGTACCTGATATTAATTTTATAAATATTCTGCACTGTAAATGTTTTAGTTTATTGTCTCTATTTAAATATGCTATATGTTTGTAATTTGTTTTCGCTTTACTTGATTTTTTGAAGATTATAGTCTTGTTTGTTTGTATGAAAATTGCTGGTGGTGGACTGTTAGTCCCCGAGGGTATCCAGGTGTCAGTACCCCGGTGCTGACACGAAAGCCGATTATATTTGGAAACTTGCAATATCTAAATTTTTGTAAATTTTGTTGAAACCAAGGAGTATCTCCCTCATGCAAAGCTCTGTCCTTAGCTGATTTTGGCTTTACATTTAGATCATATTGTTTTTTGTTCTCTATCAGTTTTAGAACATCTTTGAATTTATGGTCTTCCAAACGTTTTGATTTTATCTGCACTGAAGAGACATAAGTTGTCGAAATGCGCATATGCAGAAAATTAATTTTCAGAAAATAAATTCACAGCAACTTCGGTGTTTAGTTAGTTTAATTGAATTTTTCATTGCTCACTTTTTCCGCTAGCCTGTAGCTAGGTGAGCGTAAACGAGTTATACTAGTGGGTAGCTAGATGAATTGTTAAGTTCTTATTGTATAGCGTCCCATTAGTGCAACAAGGTACCAACTACCTGTATAATCTATAAACTGATGGTACCTTGTTGCACTAATGGGACGATAGATACTAGTATTCGGACTAGTTCTCAAGCATTCAAAAGGAAAGAACTAATTTTTCTAAACTTTTTAACTGGAATGTCATAAATCTTGCCAATTCTAACAGAATTACAGTTCTCTATGTGTTTTTTTTTATAGTTGTCACCCTCGGTAGTTAGTTGAAAGATAGCTCTGGTCATTTCATAGATTTGCTGTCCATAATGAAGCACCAACACCGTGCTCGACGTCTTAGCATAATTTTGAACCACACTCTGCTTGTAGAGCAGACGGCGTTTAAATAAAAATACTGGTGATTATATTGAATAGGGTTTTTTTACAAGCCATCGTGCGTAATAAGATGCTTTTGATCACACATTCCTAGACCTTTCGTTTTCACGACTGCATCATACTCTTTAAAATAAGTGGAAATCTTGTCCTGTCAGAAATATCATAGTGTTATTTATGGGTTACTTTAATGCCGTAATTAAATAAAAGTGACAACAAAAGTCCGAATCGATCAAAGGGAGAGACCAGTAAGGAAAATCAGTATAACATTCGACAGAATCAGGGAAACACAATCCAACACAGAACATTACTGGCAAGCCTTCATATTCCCAAGTCGGGCATCTTATAAATATAATGGTGAGTTAAACCAGGTTTAATTATGCATCAGCCTCCCCCTTATGTGACGACTAACTAAAGCTTCTGTGTGCCCAGATTGTGTTAAATGTCAAAGTCATAATATTGTCAAAACCTAGATTTTTTTCCACACAGGTAAAATGTTTTTGTCGTTCGATGTACAAGCCTTGACTCATACAGGTAAAATGTTTTTGTCGCTCGGTGCACAAATCACAATAAAGTGGCAAAAAGAGAAACCTCAAAGAAGAAGCCAAAACTTAAACAAAACCGTCTTCTTATTCCTTGAAAGACCCTCTTCTTTTTAAAATGAATGGCATCAAGTTCGTACATCTGGCCAAAAAGGACTTCAGACGATCATTGAAAATGCTTGTTTCAATAGTTCTGATATTTTTGTCGTAAAAATAGTTAAAAAGATTTTTCTTTAAGCGTTGAAGGAATCCTTTTCTTTTACGTCTACAGTCGTAAATCTGTCTTTGGACGCCATTTTTAATTGTATGACGTATCAAAGTGCGTTACTGTAACTACAAGAACGTGGGACTCACGACAAAATTGTAGAGATCGGTTGATCCAACCATTCGACCTTCCGCTTTGCTGTACACTCAGTGAATTCTCAAATATCATATGATAACTTTCAACTTATTTGTTTTAAGTAAATGCTATTAATGAATCATTGGGATCAGTATTTATAATAAGCAGATGAAACTGGAAATATCTCAAACACAACATAATAGTTTGGATGATATAAATGCCACGTCGCGGTTATTTTAATCATTAGGCCATGCAGTTTGATTCCTTTATTGATCCAAATGTATGTAATATTGAATTTTAATTTTAATTTTAATCCTCTGACGTCTCTTTGTTGTTTTGCACCCTAATTATTTTAACACCTCATCATTTTGTACAGATAGCTTCAATTTCTCGTTTCTTTTCTTAGACATGGTGTAGAAGAGAAAGGTCGCGTTTGGTGGAACTGGAAGACCTAAATGAATTAGAATTTGTCCAGACATTATTTTCAGAAATAAAAGGTACAACATCATTATCATATCTAATGTTATTACCATAAAATTATATTTTAAAACATTAAAGGCCGCATTGTGACATTTGAAGGCCTCATACCATCTATATGTGGAAGCTCATATGCATTTACTCTATATCCTTTCATTTTTTATTTATTATCCCATCATGCTTCTACATGAATATGTGCTCATAAATTAAAGACTTTCTTGACAGGTACTCTTATATTGTCATTTGTTGATAACAAATTTAGTGCTCAAGTGTCGGTTAAAAAATGCTACTTTTTGTGCATTAAACAACGGCAGTAGAATACCGAAGGAACAAAGGGGTGATATTCACAAAAATCGAAGTCCAAAGACAGGGCAAAAACGAGAACACAGAAAACAATGACGTTAGACACAAAAACAATGACGCCAGACAGACACAAAGCACAGAACCAGAAACCACAACATTCAGAACAAAGGCACTCACAGTGTGAACTCCAGTGAAACTGAGAGTGACATCAGGTGCTCCGGAAGGGTAAGCATGTCCTGCTCTGTTAACAGCACCCGTCACACTGTGAGTGATTCAATCCGGGAAAATGTCAAAGTCGGTAGTCAAATCCGGGAAGACGTGAATCTAGCTGAAAATGTCCACTTTCATTTGGGATACTGACACGTCATATCTTTCAATGATGCTATGGTGACGGCCATAGAATTTCTTGAGGGATGAAATTAACAAAGGTTGAACAAATCCCTGACTAAGCAGCTTTTGGGACAGTGTTTTTGCTCTGTTCAAAAAATCACTGTACAAACTACAAGCTCGACAGTAACGAATCAACTGTGAAATGTACACTCCATAGGCTGGAGAGGTAGGTATATTGCTGCTAAGAAAGGGAAAGTTCACAATGGGGAAATTAAAATCATCACGCTTGTCATATAGCTTAGATTTCAAACGTCCATCTCCGTCAATATACAATAAAAGATGCTGGTAGTTCTTTGAAACATTTTATTAACCTATATGAATTTCGTTTAATCAGTAACCCTGTATGAGGTACAATGTAGTAAATGTTTTCGCAGCAGGGAGTAGAATTTCCCGGCAATTTTTCATAACAGCAGTTAAGACAGGTTCAGAAGTATTTAAAAACTACATTGACCTATAAATCATATATGCCACGGACCCCTCTTGGTTCTGTTATTAGAAATCCGGCAGATGATTTCATTTTCTCCCACCTCGGACAAGGAAATCCATTGTTTTCGCGGTGCAAGATTTTTCTGTCTTACACAGGGGGTGTAAGACAAGCTACACGCGTATATTCCCGCGAGTTTTTATATCATAACAATATACATAGCTTAGTCCACATGAATCGAAAATAAATTTAAAGTATTAAATAGTATACTGACTGCCTTAGAACGCCAAAATTTGAATTAAAACACATCATAAATGCCTAAATCGTCGGCACCGAAATAACCCTGAACTCGGGCGCGTGTTCCATGCTTTATGACGTCGTGAGAAGGGAAGTAATTCACTGATGTCAACAATGGCGTTTCGACGGTGATTTGTTTGATTTTTGGATGCTCAGGGGGAGAAAAATAATCAAACACTAGTGAGAGGGTCAGACAAAAAAATCTCAGACACCCTCGGGTAAGATTTCTGGCGTCTCGGACTCAGCAAGCTTCGTCCGAGTACTTGAAATCTTACCCTTGGGTGTCTGAGATTTTTCTGTCTGACCATCGCCCTGGTGTTAGATTCTTAAATTCTCAAACACCTCGGACTTTTACAGGCGATTTGCACGAAGAGGCCACATGCCGCAGATGTTGGAATATTACTGCTCAAAAACGGAAAGTTCACTATTGGAAAGTCGAAATCATCACGCTTGTCGCAAAGTTTTGTATTCAGACCTCCATAGTTGTCAATGTAGAGGTATATGTCTAGGTATGATGGTGATGGTCAGTGGACTCTTTAATTTCAAGTTCATTTAGGTATATAAGATGAAGGTTATATAAATTGAGGATTGTATAATGTAAGAACATCATCTACATAACGGAAGCTGAAATTAAAGGATTTGGCTAGCTTATTGTTTTTTTTCTGAACTAGCCCCTGTATGAACCTGGCTTCATGCGAAGAAAGAAACAAGCCTGCTAAAAGTTGCGTCACATAATTAGTCCCCATAGGTACCCTATTGTCTGCTGTGAAATTTTTCCTCCAAATTCTACAAATATGATATCAATCAAGTATTCCAGTTAAGTATTAATTTTAATAAAATATCCTTTCTTTCAAGTTCCGAACTCAAGTAATTTGTTGGTTGCCAAGGAAATGCTTCCAACCTAGTAACCTCTATAGATATAATTATGAATAAACACTTATCAAGATGGTTACATGTATTCTGCATCTTACTAATGATTGGTCGGTTTTTATTCAATATTTTAACCAAAATGAGATTTAAAGAATAACATATTTTTTGAGTTACATGTAGTAACTGCAGATACTTGAAATTTGCATATATGTAAAGAATATGTTACATAAAAAATGTCCTGAGAGTTACTGAACTCGAACATGATATGTTAAAAATAATAAAGAGTATATGTGTATGTAATTTGAAGTCTTTCGTTGTTTTAAAGCTATCAAACAGGACTATTATGTTGGGAGCCAAGATAAAAACAATACAGCTTCGTCGTATAAATGGTTATTCTCTTTAAAAGAAGTTGACAGCAAACTTTTCGTTCCTAATGAACCGAATGCACCCCCACATGAGAATCTTTGTCTTCAAATTACACATCATATGGGATACAAACTGGATGATGATTCTTGTGATGACAAACTAGGATTTATTTGTGAGATGGTAATTTATCATATTTAAGATGATTTTATATCAGGATGTGACAATGATTATACTGTTATCAACACAAGCCAAAGAGAACAAATATGGATGACTTATTAATACTCATAATTATTCATAAAAATTAATTTTATAATTCATTTGTCAATATTTAAAATTGAATTATAAATATTGATATTTGATTTATTATTCATTTATATATTTTTGTTATTTATTTATTAATATTTATAAATCATTTGTAAATACTTATAAAAAGGACAATTATAAATATTAACAATTCATGTATCCTTTCATTCACGATGAAAATTGATAAATCAATTATGAAAAATTCTAACTCAATTATAAATGTTAAGAAATGAAATATAAATATTTATAATTAATTATGAATATTATGTAAGTGTTTGTTTCTAAATTTTATAATTCCTGCTTATTTCCTAATATTTATCATTCATTTGTAAATAGTCATAATTCACTTATTCATATTAACAAGTCATTTATGAATATTTTTAATTATTTCTAAATATTATTAATTATTTTTAAATATTAACAATTCAAATTTAATATAAATGATTCCTTTCCATTTATAGATGTTAAAAAGATGAATTATAAATATTACAATTGAATTTTAATTATTTCAATTGAATTGTAAATATTTATAAATGAGTACTTAATATTAACAAATAATTATATACATTGACAAATAATTGTTAAAAGTAATAAATCAGGTAGTTTTGTCCACTTTGGCTTCATTTCTTGATATTCAAATTTATTTGTCAATATTTATAACTCAGTTGTTCATATTTATAATTTATTCATTACTATTTATGATTAATTTTTATATATTCATAATTAATTTGTAGATATTTGTAATTCATTAATTTATATTTATTATTCTTTTTTCAATGTTTTTATAGAAGGCAATTATAAATATTAACAAATCATTAATAAATATAGATCCTAATAAACTAATTATAAACAGTAACAATAGATATAATTTAATTTATTATATGACTGATTATTCTGTTTAAATTTCATTGGCTAAAGTCTTAGCAACCACTTCTGACAAAACATTATAATCACCTATGAAAAGTAGGTCAGGTTAATATCACATTCCAACAGCTGGCAATTTGCCAATACTATATTTAGCATAGGATATCTTAAGTTTTCAACAGCTGGCAAGGAGCCAAAAGTATATTTAGCTCAGGTAAATGTCAAGTTTTAATAGTTTGTACCTCGGTAGCTTACACATATTGACATTTAATGTCAGAACTTTATTTTTGTCGTGTCTTATATTTGAGGAAAAGTTGTATTTATATTAGCTAAACCATTTCTTATATATAAATTTGAATTCAAAGAAACAAAACATATGCAAATGAAATATGTCATATAATAAAACAATGAATGACTTCCATTTCAATTAATATAAGAATCTATCATTCCAAGAGGAATGATATTTACCTCGGCTAAAGCCTCAGTAAATATCTTTTCTCTTGGAATGATAGATCCTTATATTAACCTCAATGGAAGTCATTAATTGTATATTATTAATTCTTGCTACTTTTTAATATTCATAATTCATTTATAAATATTTATAATTCATTATTTATTAATTTTAACAATTCATTCGTTAAATATTAACAATTCAATTATAATTATAAATAATTCCACTTTGAAATATTAACAATTGATTATAATTATTTATAAATGAATATTAAATATGAACGATTAAATAAATGATTGAGTATAATTGTTAATATTAAAAAATCAGGTCTTGTTGTCAAATTTGGTTGGGTATACATCTGGACGTGTAGTCCTTTCCCATTTAAATTGTTACGGCGGTCATAAGGGCCTAAGTAAGATAAAACTCTGTTGGAAAACTTAGTACACTTTGTAATGGAAAGGAAAACCGTTGTCCTTAACTTTTGTGTTGAGTATATCTTAAACATAAGAAAAAATGCACTTGAAAATTAGGTCGCCTATACATAGTTGCGCAATTTATTGTCTTTGATCTGTTTTATATAATTCTTCCTCTTTTTTTTCGATCAAGAACTTGTCGGGGTCTTGTTCCAGTGTTAATGCAATCGTAACCAAAATTCACTGGAGGAGGGATTGCTGTCTGATGATTTGAATTCAATCCTTGGAATTTTCATGATGGCCGCCGTTGCCAAGGTACGGAAAAGAGGCGGGAACATTTAAAGTGTCTCAGACTTGATGAGATGAAACTTTACGAAGTGTAGAACTGTTTTTTTTTCTCGTGACTGGAAGCTTACATAAAACGCAGAAAAGTTCAAACTTCTCCAGACAGCATACCATTTTACAGAAAGGTTGTAAAGAAAGCGTATTACTATCTTAAGATAACACAATTGCCTGGATTATGATTTACGGGAAGTTTAGGGTGACTTTTGTTTTTGCATCCAAACACAGTTTTACTTGTTACTCGTTATTTTTCAATACAAATTTATCATAAGCACAAGTATATTGATAGAAATGAAATCACCTCAGTATTATCTACGGTCAACATCAGCAAAAACGACTAGTATCAAATTATTGCTTCAATAATTTCGTCCTATAATAATTAATTCATAATATGCTATTTTGTATTTAAATGTACATTTGTATCTCTATGTTGTAATCTGTAATAAAACTGCTATGATTTCAGGATCCACATTATGAGTGGCCACTATCCCTGAATCAGGATAATTGATGCATCCTGAATTCGACTACTTTTAATTTTTCCGAGGTCACCAGACAACGAGCCAATTATCCGCACCAGCGCACATTGCATTTTTTATCTGTTTTGTTAGATCTGATGCTTGGGCACAAATTACAAGTTTGCTCGTATGCAAATAGATATGAATAATTTTGTAGATATTTTGAGTGACACACATTTTTATCATGACCGATGTCCGTATAACTACACACAGAAGTTTTGTCATTATTATATAACATGTTTTTGAAGATGTATAATAGACAATAAAAAAGGCTAACATTTTTTGCATTCATATCATATGAGGAGAACTTCAAGGTGTCTACTCATATTCATCAAGGTATAACTATAAGCCATTCTTCAACTGTGTACCTGAAGCATTTGCAAAAACCATGAAAATTAATATAAGAAAGATAACAGGAAACACCTACAATGGCCGTAAACCACAATCACATGCCACAATCCACAAAAACAATAAAATGACAAAAGACAAACATGGACAACGATAGGAACTCGGGATAACCGGACTTGGTACCGGCACTAGCAAGAGCTAGCGGTAGGGTTAAACCGGTTTATGGGTACCCAAACCTCCCCTTTCTCTATCCCGTTTCCCTATAGTATAATAAAACATACAAATAAAACNCATTCATTGAGGTGTATATGAAAGATTTGCAACTCAAATTTGCAAATTTGGCCTCGTTTGGACCCTTATATTGCGAAAACAGTAAGAGCTACACCAAACTGTCATACTGTTGAAAGCTTATGTCAAGAGGAATAAATAGAAACAAAACCCACCAAAATCCGAACGAACAAAGGAAAATTCACATACTTCGCAAAATTGCAATGTTGACCACTTTGACCCCTTAAATCTCTGAAAGGTACGATCTATGTTAAAGGCGTTCACATACGTCTGAAAGCTGACAATAAGAGGAATCCGAAGAAAAAAATCCTATCAAAATCCGATAAAAAATTAAAATTTAAGTTATCTGAACATTTAAAATTTTGGCCCCTCATAGCACAGAAAGGAAACAAGTGATCGAAAATTTGATGGATGAGAGTCATACCGTATAGCGGGTAATTTTCGCGAGGTTCTAATTTTCGCTATATTCTCGCGAAATTATAGTCATGTCTCTTCCTTACACAATTTTCCAGTCGCGAAAATTAATGATCACTAAAATCGGATACCCCTCTTTGGGGAACAATCCACGAAAATTACCCTCTATACGGTATTAATTTTTCTTTCATAAGGAATATATTGCAAAAAACTGCATCAAAATAGGATTAGAAATACAAAAATGTATGGGTGTTCAACAGAACACATGTGTCGCCTGCACTATATATATTTAAGAATTCTTGTGTTCAAAATACAATTACAAAGTCCAAGTTGCACATCTAAATTATATACTGAAGCATGCATTCCTCCGAGTTTGATAGAAAAATACAGGGCCATTTATTAGGAGTTGAGGATAATGGAAGTATATCCTTAGACTCCAATAAACTAAAATGACAAAGTCCAAAAACAGCCTAAAATCTGGAAAAAACAAAATTAAAGAAAAACAAAATGCATGGTGCACATCTTCAATATATACTGAAGCATTCCTGCTAGTTTGGGATTGGTGGAAAAGTGACAAGCGGTTTAGGAGGAGTTGCGGATAATGGAGATGTACCCTCAATACTCCAGTAAGCTAAAATGGCAAAGTCCAAAAAAAAAAAAGAAAACAGCGAAGAATCTATAAAAAACAAAATTAAAGAAAAACAAAATGCATGGTGCACATCTTCAACATATACTGAAGCATTCCTGAAAGTTTGGTTGAAAAGTGCCAAGCGCTTTAGAAGGAGTTGCGGATAATGGAGACGTACCCTGAAGACTCCAGTAAGCTAAAATGGCAAAGTCCAAAAACAGCGTAAAATCTGTAAAAAACAAAATTAAAGCAAATCAAAATGCATGGTGCACATCTTCAACATATACTGAAGCATTCCTCCAAGTTTGGTTGAAAAGTGCCAAGCGGTTTAGTAGGAGTTGCAGATAATGGAGACGTACCCTAAGCTAAAGCTAAAATGACAAAGTCCAAAAACAGCATGAAATCTGGAAAAACAAAATTAAAGAAAAACAAAATGCATGGTGCACATTTTCAACATATACTGAAGCATTCCTGCAAGTTTGGTTGAAAAGTGCCAAGCGATTTAGGAGGAGATGCGGATAATGCTTAAATTTTTTTGAGCCATACAGACGGATAGACGGACAGACAGACAGACGGACGCAAGACGACGGATAGTGATCCCTATGTGTCGATCCTGCATTAGGTGCAGGCGACACAAAAACACATTTTTTTCGGGAATGGCCCCTTTTGGACCCCATTTATCTCTTGATCGGTACAATTAATGTTGCTGGCATTCTTAAAATTGAATATTTCCTCAGGATACCACTGACACAATCCAACTTAAATCCGATAAATATTGAATATTCTTCAGCCAAAGAAATGAAAATACCCCATTTGGTCTTTTTTTACCCCTTTTGTGAAATGGGTGGGTCCATAATACTGTAAACCGGGAAATTTTCGCTGCATTTTTATTTTCGCGATTTTCGCATTTAGAACAAAAGCGCGAAAATAAAGCGGCGCGAATATACTTGTTTATTATTGAAGTCAATGGACAACAAGTTGGCAGCGCGAATTCAAAACTGCGCGAACTGAAATCCTGTCAGTTTACCGCGAAATAAAGACGGCGCGAAAATTTCCCGGTTTACAGTAACCAAAACCTACCCAGCCTTCCTTTGTGCCAAGTAACATTGTGTTCAAATTTCATGATTGATAAAAGACAAAAATAAGAAGCGATAGTAAGTATCATTTACTTCATTGAGACATAAACTTATGATGCAGATAACATTAAAGTAAAAATTATCTTTTCTGACCTTGCTGTACTCATCCTCAAATCAATCCACGGTTTCCTTTCCTCTGAATCTTTTTCCGAGTATCATCAGAATCATTTAACGAATTTTAAAGTTGGTTTCAGATTTCGAAATGTATCGCATTGTTGGAAGGACAAGGTAAATGACAAGAGGACATTCCGATTACAATATCAATGGTGGTTTTAAGGCGGGTTTGTAAAATCTTTAAAATCTTTTTTCAATACTAGGCAATTCTGCAAACATATTAAAGTAATAACGGCTATAATTAAGCTAAATGTAATTTCAAAAAAGGTATTCGCTACAAGTCTTTGCACTAGTTTTGATTTTTGATAAAAGCTACACCAAACATTGTGCCGAAAAATTTAGTTTACAAGTCTTTTAGGGTATTCATTTGTCCAGTATTCAGTATCCAAAAGCTTTCTGACATTTTGTACAAAGCCGAAGGAGAGTCTTCCTCTATCCTTGCCTGATATTTTCCGTTTTAGATCCTATTGGTATTTGATCTTGATCGGCTCCCATTAATCTTGCAGCTTTGGTTTTTCAAATGTTCGGATTTAATATGTACCGAAGACACATAATTTGACGAACTGCATATCTGCAGAAATAAAATTTATAGGAACTTCGGTATTTTCAATGTTTTACAATTTGGTAAGAATCAGTCGTTGAACTGTCATGCATCTTTGATATTTACCAACCCTCAAGTGGAGTGCTTCGTTGCCTATCAGAGAATAGTTTTTCACTAGAAAATAACTATATTTAGTGTTTGTATATATATATATATATATATATATATATATATATATATATACGTCTGAAAATCAGCCCAACATTGTTAGATCTGCACATTGGTAGTTCCCTCTCCGGGATTCGAACCATCACTGTTGTGACATCTTTGGCAACACCGCCTGCACTACCTCCAGCGCCCTAGACCACGCGGCTACCTAGGCTATAAAAATATAGCTTTCGGTAACCGGGTGATACCTCCTCGTAGGTTTAATCTAGGGTTGTAACGCAGTACATGATGTATAGGTGCTCGTGCAGATCAGCTGTG
>MJUU01036301.1:0-48991 GCA_002080025.1 Modiolus philippinarum | reverse complement strand
CAGCAAATAAACTGAAACCCGAAAATTTAAAAGACCATTTAATAAGTTCACCCAATTTAGATTTAATCAAATTATGCGGAAGGGTTGTATAAAGTGTAGAAAAATCATAACTGTTAATAGATGAAACTGGTCTCTCTATAGATTGTAATTTATCTAAAACTTCAATAAAATTTTTTACACCCCAAAAGTAATTTACACCAGAGTTTTGATATGTTTTTTCACAATAATTTTTGATTAGCGTGTTACAATTATTTGCTACTGCTCAATTTTTAAGGCGTTAATGTCAAATTTTGTCTAATTGTTTTTTTTTGTTTTTTTTTCTTGGGTTACCCTCATCAATTTATACATCTTAGATTTTTTTATGTTGTATGATACTTGCTTGCAGATATGTTGTTTTCTACATTAAAAGAATCAGTTATTTTTTCTTATCTCAACCACAATTTATAACCAAGAAAACAACAGCTTCAATGTACATCTCGATATAACAATTCACAACAAAATATCCACAACCTTTCAAATGGAAAAAAATATATCCTGCGGAGAAACAATAAATATCTCATGAGATGTCCGACTATGTCAATTTACTGGGACCAGAAACCGTAATATATATAAAGATATAAATTGGTAACCAAAATTCCTAGGAAAAGACAATGTCCTTTATAAATATCTTGAAAGAAGCTTAATTTATAGTAACTTTGGTATTAACTTTTTGAATCGCGATCAAACGAGATATGTAAAAATTGAATAATATTTCATCGAACATAATTCATAGTTATAAGAAACGTATATACACTTGGGCATTGATATGGAATATTCGTATTTTCTGAGCCAAAATTGGCAGTTTGGAAGCATCACAAAAGTGTGTGGATGAAAGCATAATATTTTGCTTTAAACATTGTTTTTCTAGCTGTGAACTACGAAAGTCCCTGATTCTACGAGTCTCTCAGACTACTCCTTCAACCCGTTCTGAAACCCACTTTTTGGTGAAAAGGGGACGTTTTTTAATATCAAATATATTGGGTGTACATATTTTTCCCTAAAATGCAATTTTCGATGCCCATCGTGTGCAAGAATCATTTAAGTAATAATTTCAGCAATTTTTAAAGGATAATTTGAATTTTTGAAAACAAACAGCCCTTGAATATCTCAGGTATTCTTAACAAAAAATACTCCATATTTATGACCAAGAGTATATTCTGAATGTATCACACAACTGATTATGTTTAATTGTGCTGCCTTAAACAAACTATATGTGATATAATAAAACATAGGAATGTCATGAAAGTTTGATGAAATGTGTATTAAATGTATTTTTAAACCATGTTACAAAAAAATGAGCTCTGCTTTAGATGAACTATGCCCTTTCATGCGTATTGACGATGCTGGAATCATAGTTAATTTTAGTATTGCACAGGAATTTCGATCAAAAGGGATATCAAACATGCATATGTGTACAAAACAAATTAATTTTGACATTGTTGATGGACCAGTCGATAAAACATTCATCCTTTTTACTAGTTTTTGTATTACTCATGTATACCAAAATGAAATCAATAAAATCGCAAAATAGCTGCCATATGTTATCATTTCTTCATATCAAAACGAAAAAAAACATTGTCAAATAAAACAAAATAACAAACTTCAACGGTATACCTGTCAAACAGTTAGGTTCAAACGTAAATGTTTAAAAACAAATATATTAATTCATATTCTGAGATCGTATGAAAGCATTTTAAATGTATTGAGATCGTAGTAAAAATAATATTTCTTTATTATGTTATGGCACTTTGAATTGGAGACAAAATATTCATTACTGAGTAATACAAAATAATACAAAATATAACACGAAGAATTATATTCATAACTAAAACTGTTACCCAAAAACATTCATATGTCTAAACTAGAGGCTCAGAGACTGAGCCTGTATCGCTTACCTGATAAAATGCTTCTAAAATGCATTCAAAATGCATGACCACAAATTATGTTTTTACCAGCGGGGTCCAATGCTTAGCTATGTTCTCCATTAGCACCCGTGTTTTTTGTCTGATCCTATTGAAATGAATAATTTTTTAAAAGGAGCTTCTATACATGCAGTTAAATTTACTTAAATAGTTTCAGAGATGATGATGAAAAGGATGGTTTTCTCATAACGCGCTGTTTAGGACCTTTACCTTTAGTACATCATTTCTGTAAAGTTTGATTGAATTTGCTTCAGCAGTTTCAGAGAAGAAGATGAAAATGTGATTTTTCTCATAGGGTCCAATGTTAAACCTAAGTTCAACGCTGGTGGCCATGTTTTTTGTCGGATTGGAACGAAATGAGCAATCTTAGTTAAGGACCTTTAGTACACCATTCCTCTAAAGTTTGGTTGACTTTGCATCAGTGGTTTCAGAGGAGAAGATGAATATGTGATTTTCCACCAGAGTCCAATATTAAACCTAAATTTTGCTCTGGCGGTCATATTTTTATCGCATCGGAACGAAATGAGCAATATCTTAGTTAAGGACGTTTAGTACATCATCCCTGTAAAGTTTGGTTGAATTTGCTTCAGCCGTTTCAGAGGAGAAAATGAAAATGTAATATTTCCCATGGAGTCCAATGTTAAACATAAGTTCCGAGCTGGCGGCCATGTTTTTTATCGGATCGGTACAAAATGAGAAATCTTTGTAAAAAACCTTCCATGCATCATTCCTGTAGAGTTTGGTTGAATTTGCTTCAGCGGTTTCAGAGGAGAAGATGAAAACGTGACTTTCCCATAGGGTCCAATATTAAACCTTAGTTTTGCGCTGGCGTCCATGTTTTTTATCGCATCGGAACGAAATGAGCAAGGACCTATAGTACATCATTCCTGTAAAGTTTGGTGGAATTTGCTTGAGCCCCTTAAGAGTAGAAGATGAAAATTTGATTTTTCCCATAGTGTCCAATGTTAAACTTAAGTTCCGCGCTGGCGGCCATGTTTTTATCGGAAAGGTACAAAAAGAGCAATCTTTGTAAAGGACCTTTAGTACATCATTCGTCTTAAGTTTAGTTGAATTTGCTTCTCAGAGGAGAAGATGAAAACATGAAAAGTTAACGGACGACGGACGTCAAGTGATGGCAATAGCTCACACTGACCCTTTAGGTCAGGTGAGCTAAAAAATATAAAATATAGGCATAAAACATATTATACCGAAAATTATTTTCTTACACTATGTTTTACAGATTTCGCAAATACTAAGCAGCAACTGTCATTTTTAGAGGCCATTGCCTATTTACTGAGCCTACTAAAACGTTTTTCTTTGTCTCTATTCTACATGAAAATGCTACCAAGTGATAAATCAAGAAAAATGTATTAACTGTTACTTGAAGTATGATACATTATCAGTGTGAAATAGAACAGCTCAATCGACAATGATGTTCTTAGTTGCAAAGGTTTAATAGGATTTTGCGTAAGGTCAGATTAAAGATCGGGATAACTTTCACGAATGTAAGAAATTACGTCCCTTCTCGAATAGAGCGTAGCGTAAAGTACGAAAAGAAATACCTGCAAACTTATACCGTGTGAACAACGTCGGGGCAATTTGAGTGTACTTTACATTGTGACGTCAGCTGTTATGACGCTTAGTCGTGGCAACGATTTTTTAATCACAAAAATGAACACATATTTGGCCATTTACCCGTGTAATATGTGGTCGCGTGTATCGATCTTACACGGGTCATCTTACACTGTAAACCACTATATAAGGAAGAATAATAGCTTCTTACATGAGAGCAGATCAAAGATCGAGGTATCTTTCATGAATGTAAGAAACTCCGTCTTTTCTCGAGTGGAGCGCAGCGAATTGAGAGAACAAGACGACGAATTTCTTACACGAGAGAAAGATATTCCGATCTTTGATTTTGATCGAATGTAAGTAGCTATTTCTTCCGTAAAATAAGACAACACACATCTGAAAACCTATATACTCCTTTCTCCTATTTCCGGTGTATACCTCATTCCGGTGTAGTTGCGAATTCCGGATTTTCACAGCATTTCGTGTTTGTGAGTGCGCTGGGTTCATATGTCAGTGACGTCAGAAGGTCTGCTATTTACTACCGTCAACACATAGATGGGACAACAACTATTTCAGCTAATATTGATTATATACACTTGCCTTCACGATTTTACTGATATTCACTAAACCTGTGTATTGCATGAAAATTAAATGAAATATTTTTATTGCTTTTTGGGTCCAAAATAAAATATTGTCAAGTCTACATCGTCTGAAAGCTTGCTCAGCAAAAGTCACGTGATTTTAAAACGTCAAGATGGTAAGGAAAAAAGTATGGAAAACTAGATAAACATTATTTAAAAAAAGAAACGTAGTTGGTGATCTTTGGTTGTAAATTCCTCAAAGATCCAGCAATTTAAACATGAAAAAAAGAATTATATGAATATTTTGGAAAGATTTGGTATAGAATTTGGGAAATGTAAATTAAAGTTTTTTTTTTAATTATTTAAATAAATTTATGTTTCTTATAATAATAATAATAATAATAATAATCATAATCATAATAATAATAATGAAATAACGTTGATTTCTTAAACTTAAAGATAAATGTTATTCAAATAAATGTTGTGTGTTATATGCTTCTTTTCAATCTAGTGTACTGATATGTCGTTTTCATTTGTTGATCTTAAATATTGATGTCCGTTTTGGGCCTCCATACACTACTTTACTTTTGCATCGGAAATAGGAGAAACGTCAACAACGCTAAGTGTGACTTTTAATCAAATGTTCAAAAGATAGATATTCGAGTTTGTTTACCGTTGTATGCATCATTTAACAGAATGATATCTTTATTTTTTACTGATAGTTATCATAGTAAATGATAGATGCAGTGAGAATATTTATTAAGAGTTTAAGATATTGACCACCGGAATCAGGAAATCCCTGTATACTGTGCAAGTAACGGCGTCGTCATTTGAGTGTATCTTACATTGTGACATCAGGTGTTTTATGACGTTTAGTCATAGTTATCACAAAATTGGACACTTATGGTTGGTCATTTACCCATGGGAGACGAGGTCCCGTGCATCGATTTCACATAGGTCGTCTAGATCTCAAACTGTAAACCATCATTTACAGAAGAATATCTTATCTATTAACAATGAAAGGATATCTTTATGTTGTACAATAAAACATGTACATTATCGACATTTTTTCCCCTTTCAGTCCTTTTTTAAAAAAAATTTTCTAAAAATAGTTTTTTATAAATTGCATTCATTTAGCAAAACAAATCGATTAAGTGCAACTACCTCTTCAACCAACAGAATGGTATACCAAGAATATGTCGGATTAGAAACAAATGTCCGAGTGCATACCTATTAAACGTCTTTTTGACAAAAGAAAATGATACCGTTTTAACACTACATGTTATATCTTACATAAAACCACAAAAACATACGATTTACCACTAAATTCTATATAAATAAGTAATGTATCATACCCAACAGATGCAATCAAATTAACAAAGTATTAAAAACTTGTTTCATACAACTAAGATTTTATTCTTTGATGTCTTTCTCGTCCCTACAAAAAAACAACAAACACCCTGATTTTAAATTGCTACACAACAGATTATGATTACAATTTATTTTTATTTTTAGCGTTTTTAACAGTTTGAAGAAAGTCGGCAAGTAAGCTATTTTAAAATATTCAAACATTAGGCTTTTGACGATTACACATCTAGCATATCTCCTCTGGGAAAACTCTCACGAAAAGACCATTTTTCTATGACGTTTGATCATACAAACGAAATTTGTGTCGTGCATGTTTAATATTCATATCTTATTAGATATTTCTTTCCTTGCTTATAACTACAAATTAATCCACAAATGTTGGCTTGATAATCATGAACAAATATAGGGATATGAAGTAAATACACATGGGACAAAATCCCTATAAATACGTGGTAAGATTAAGCAAATGGAACAACGCTTTGATTGTTGTTCTTCATAGTACATAAAACTGATTTTTTATACCTTAAGTCAATACTAATTGACAATACAACTTAAAAATAGAAATACATGTTTTACATGGAACAGGCGTGTTAGATGGTAAAACAAAATAATAGGAAAAATAGATGTCATTGTTGTACTATAGATCGAAGTCACCATTATCGATTAGCAATTGGTAATGTTGACTACATTGAGATTTATTAGGACAATATTTGCACATCAGTTGCACGGAATACTGTAAAATCGGAATAATCACAATCATTAAGAATGGCCACCCTCATTTAAGTTTCATCTAACTCTGTTATGAAAACACGAAACTAGAAGTGAATAGTACATCGTGCATTAAATTGATAGATATATATTTATATTCAATTGAATCTTATTGTTTGGGGATTGTACCTCATATACTAGCATGTACTAGTATGTCAGATAATGATATATAATTGGTCATTCTTATAACATAATAAATTATTGGTATACATACTGAAAGCCCTCATCAACAAACTGAACTATTGGTCTTCCTTTTTGGTCATCTGTCAGTTTTGCTGTGAAAAGCAAAATCAAAAGTTTAAAATTAATTAGCAAAAACAAAACTTTGAAGTAAACAATTTGGTCAAAGTTATCTGAAGATGGAGATAAATTGCATCTGTGTCCTAGACACATCAGATTTTTGAACATAACAATTTATGTCTCCCTCTTGCATGGCTCTGTCGTTAGCCTATTTTGATTTTTTGGGGTCTTTTTTGCTGGGTAAAAAACATTTCATTTCAAAATTTTAATATTCAAATCTTAGAAAATCTTGTCATAAAATAAGGGGCCACCACTCTTGCATAGCTCTGTCCTTCTATTATTTTTTTTTCATTTTTATCCTATTGGCTGTATGTTCTCTTTCGGCTTTTTCGCATATTTCGGTTTGTAGACTCCTTTCAAATATTTCGGTTTATGGACTTCCAAGTGTTTTGATTTGATCTGCACTAAAGAGACATAAATTGTCGAAATGGCCATCTGCAGAAATTTAATTCATAGTTAGATCGGTATTTTGTTATTGAATCTCTTAACCCTATCTTTTTGTCAAATAACAGTCAACGTGATCAAACTGGATTTCTGAAAGACTTTGGTCAATGTTATGTCTTGTATGAATTAAAGAGTAAATAGTGGATTAGCATTTCTTATCATTTAAGATAAGCAATGAAGGGATATGGAGTAAAAGCAAATGAGACAAAATCTCCACAAATACCTGGGAAAAACAAGCAATGGAACAACGCTTTTATTGTTGTTCTTCATCTATCAATATTTCTAAAAATTCCTTTGATCAATAATGACTGATAATATCAGTATCACCGGTTTAGAACGTAATCTGTGCAGACGTCACGCGTTCGTTGCTATGCTTAAGTACCACATTGTACTTGACTGTGTTTCATATGCGAAATTAGGTAATCAACGAAAAAGGTGCATCCCAATTTCCAGTTCTGATTTTTTTTTCAATATATTTTCTTGAATATAGAACATGCTAACATGATGTTAACGCGTTTTTAATGTCCAAATAGAGTTTTGTTTTTCTTTTGCCTAATATTATTTCTGGTAAACCTATACCATTTAAAGTAGGTATCAAATGAAAGCTTATTATGTTTGCTTACTACTATTATAAAAATTGTCATTTATAGGGATTATAAACATTATACATCAATAGAATTTACGCCTACCCCAATAAATTATTGCTAAAATTGGCAAATTTTTGTCAACTGTCATATATAAATGGTCAAAACACATCAATTTTATTGTTTATACTATGAAAAAGAAAGGAAATGGGGTAAATGTTTATCAATATTGTATAAATAATATCATGATGTGCAATTTTAGACACGTTGATAGACTGAAACCGAGAATAAGCCCGAAATGTATGACAAATGGGGATTTTCAGCATTTTAGAATTTTCCAAAAATTTTCTGTTATACCAATAAATCTTATAGACTTTGAGCAAATATCTGACGATATGTGATTTTATTACTTTACGTTCTGCATAAGCTATAATAAAACACTGAACAAATGTAGAAGAAAGGTTCATTGTGATTGAAAATACCGGAAAGGTTATCCCTACTCCAAATAAATACTACGAAAATTCCAAAGGTGTTGCCAGTTTTTGTATTCAAATGAACAAAAGATGTCCATGCTTTTGTTTCCTATGATGAAAGTGATGAAATATATTTTAAAATGTATATTTGGCGTCTAAAGAAGGAATTTATGTCTAATTTGGGCCAGTGTTTGTGCAAATGGGAAATTTAGCGTTTCAGAATTTATTCATAATTCGCTGTAAATTTATAATATCTTTCAAATATTGAGTTTTTATCTGAAAATTTGCAATTAAATTGTTCCCAGCTTTGCATTAGCCGTGCAGAAATACTCTATCGATATAAAGAAGCATCAGGTAGATTTGAATACGGAAATTGTCACCCCATCCAAACAAAAAATGTATGTCAAATGGCATTTCGGGGATTATATTAAAAATTAAATAACAGAAGCATCTTACTATTTAGTGATATGATACAGATATTTTACGATTCGTTTTATTCTAATGTACCCACATTAAGCTACATGATTTTCAATTAAAAAGCAAATACAAAATGGTAATTTTCGATTTTTAGGTTTTTCCAATTTTTCGTTACAAGCTTTGAACTAATTATACTTTTCATCAAAATTCTTAACCAGTATGTTAAAATCATACAGATGCGCACACGCATAACATCTATTACTAAAAAATTGTGTATAGCATCTTTAAGTTTTTAGTAGTACTACCCATCTATGCCATCCCTTTTTTGAAGATTTTGTGACCCTTTACCTTTTACTTGTTGAACATGTAAACATGACATTTACCTAGTACTTATAGGTATGAAAGAAAATACTTAAGTCTACCAATGAAGAAAATATGGCAAAACCACTTGAAATACTTAAACAAATGCGATGTCTGCTTTAGCTTTCTTTTTAAATGCCTGTTTATTATACTATAAAGATTAAAAAAGACCGTGTTTAGTGGAATGTCTGAAAAAAGGAAATACCGATATAACTTTTATAGACAAATAGTCCTCAATACCTAGTAAAACCCTTACTTTCAAAAACAAAGTAATTCTATTTTTTTGTACATGTCTATTAAGTTATTGGTCAATATCTAAAACACGCACACACATTTGCCTTCTAATCGCAAAAAAAAAATATTATAGATTCGAAAAACTCCAATTTTTCAATATTTCTGTTATCAAAATATTATTATTTGCACTTATAATGACAAATTAAAAAGATTCATTGTAATTATTTCGTAGCTCTATAAAACAACATATAAATTAGCAGTTTGTATGTAATTTTAAGCATACCTTATTTTGGAGTTTTGATCATTTTTGCTTCGGTATTCATTTGCCGGTGTATTCAAACTATTCTTCACATAAAAAAGACCAGTTTACGATTTTTGTTTGTAACAATTAAACGATAATATCTTTAAATTACATTTTAAATGATAAAATATTAAATGCAAATCACAAAAATTCATAATTTTTACTTTATTAGAGATTAATGAAAGGAAGATAACAGGAAACACTTACAATGGCCGAACATTACAATCACATGTCACAATCAAGCAGGGAACCGCAAAAGAAAAAACAAAATTACAAAAGACGAACATAGATAACGATAGGAACTCGGGATAGCCGGACTTGGTACCGGCATTGGCACAAGCCAGCGCTAGGGTTAAACCGGTTTATGGGTACCNAAACCTCCCCTTTCTCTATCCCGTTTCCCTATAGTATAATAAACATACAAATAAAACCCAATACAGGTAGACCACTAACTCTAAGACCTCAATCTTGAAAAGGAAAGAATAGACAAAACGTAATTTAGAAAGATGGGTCAAAGAGTGCTCGCCGCTAAACTGCCGGCTAGCTAAATGAGCCTAGTCTGCTAGTCTAGAGCCCTTATGGTGAAATTCTGAACATCGGAAAATCCCCATTTTGCATACAATTTCGGGCAGAGTGGCAAAAACGAGACCTCTTAAAAGTATAAATCTGCTTAAATGGTCTTCTGCATGTCAGCTATAGTTAAAATACATACTAACATTCGCATTAAACATGATCTTTTTATCATAGAAACCTGACTATTTTAAAATGTCTCTCATTTTTTAGGGGAGGGGTGCTAATTTTGACATTTCTTAACCTACATTAGGTCTAAAACTTAACTTTTTTACACAATTCGTTGCTAACATATCAAAGATCATTATTACATTAGCAATTACGAGATATTTATTCAGATTTGTTCGCCCCTAAAGTCAGAAAGTCGAAATGGGAAAATATTTTTCAAAAATTTACTACCGAAAATCAAAAATTTATGGAGTTTAATGGTCTTAATTTCCAATATTGAATCACAAATAATTAATAAGTAAGGCATAAAAACTAGGGTGTTTAACTGAAAGGAATTGACAGTCTAAAAATTGTTATTTTCGCAATTTTTTTTTGCAGGATAGGGGTACGTTTTTGTGTTCTAAATCATAAAAAAAGGCGTTAAGTGCCCTACTTGTGTTCATTGTAAAGGATATTATAATATTATAAGGATACTATAATATTATATTAGCTTTAATTTGGTACTAAATTGTAGTACATATGGAGCTTAAAAGATGAAATTCAGGTTAAAACGAAAATACAAAAATCTAAATGGCACCAGGGTGCACAAGCCGAGTCGCAACTTCAAATACTATATGGCCAACTTAATGTGAAGACCCAAATATTTCTAAATATTGTCTATTTATTATCTTTCCTACCTAATGTCCAAAATTCTAAGAATTCAAGTAGGTCTATTTTCTAGTTTCATGTCTTGACATTTCAATATATAAATCTATTTTTGGTCACTGTGACCTTGACCTTTGACCTACTTTCTTCAAAATCGATAGGATTCCTCCCCTTCTGATATCCAACAATATATCCAAGTTTCATTTGAATTGGATGTAAACTTTTTGAGTATTCATCCAGAAACCAAATTATCCTGAAATTTTCAGTCTATTATCAGTCACTGTGACCTTGACCTTTGACAAACTTTCTCAAAAATCAATAGGGTTCCTTGCCTCCTGATATTTAACAATAAATCCAACTATCATTTCAATAGGATGTAAACTTTTTGAGTTATCCGGAAACCAAATTTTTCTGAAATTTCCAGTCTATTTTCTGTCAGTGTGAGCTTGACCTTTGACCTACTTTGCCAAAATCGATAGGGTTCCTCCCCTCCTTGTATCCAACAACATATCCAAGTTTCATTTCAGTTTGATGTAAACTGTTTGATTTATCATCCGCAAACCAAATTTTTCTGAAATTTTCATTCTATTTTCGGTCAGTGTGACCTTGACCTTTGCACTACTTTCTTCAAAATCTATAGGGTTCCTCCCCACATGATATCCAACAATATATATTTGTTTCATTTGTATTAGATGCAATCTTTTGAGTTATCCGGAAACCAAATTTTACTGAAATTTTCAGTCTATCTTCGGTCACCGTGACCTTGACCTTTGACGTACTACCTCCAAAATGAAAAAGGTTCTTCCCCTCCTTGTACCCAACAATCTATCCAAGTTTCATAGCTTTTTGAGTTATCATCTGGAAACCAATGTTTGACGCAACACCAAACCAATAGCCGGGTTTAATGTTTGGCTTTACATTTGGATCATATTGTTTATTTGTTCTCTATCAGTTTTTGAACATCTTTGGGTTTATGGTCTTCCAAACGTTTGGATTTTATCTGCACTGAAGAGATATAAGTTGTCGAAATGCACATATGCAGAATTACAGTTCACAGTGGCTTCGGTATTTAGTCGTTCGTTGCAACTCGGCAAAAAATTTTTCGTGGTTCATTATGAAAGTGCCCCTATACTGTACATGCGTGCAGGTTATATTCGTGTTACCATGTTCTATTTTATTGAGGGGACAAGGACTGGAAAAGTCGGTCTGGTTTCTGGTTTGGAAGTGGGGGGGTGCGTGGAGAGTGTTTCCAGCCCACGGACTATTGAAATTAATATTTATATATGAACCATGCTAAAATATAAGTTTCAGGTTATTTCAGTTTATTATGCAGTACTTATTATTCTTTTGTATATTAACGATAAAAGAAATTTCGGACATTTTGTTCTTCATACGGACTCACGGCGTAACGCATTAAACTCGCAATACTGGTCGTGATGAAATCAGAGTTAAGAAAAAAAACATGCTGATGAGGAATTAATTTCCAAAATGGCCATACAGCTCATGAAAATTAATTGCAGTTGGAGTAAACATATGTATTATGGTCTCATGTTCATTTACTCCATATCCTTTCGTAAAATACTTTATGCCATATTTAAATAATCTCTTTTTACCTTTTTCTGCGTCAAGCTCGTGCAACAGTGTTCTCATCCTTGATTTTACCGATGGAATGATTGATTCAATGTCATCAGCTATGCTATCTAAAAATCATTCATATATTGAAATGTTACTTCTCTAAAGAAAGTATGGATTGTTGGAACATACAAAAAAATACTTAAACTCGCATAACAAACTTATAAAACCTTTAAATCGTCTAATTCATAAGGGTTATAATTACGGTTTTGTCGTCAAGTCATTACGTATGGCCTTCTTTGGTATTAACATTGATTTTTTTATAGGGTCTTTGCATTTAAACTAAACACATTAATTTCTAAAATCTGTATTGCATGGACACGGGTTATGTATTCCGGTATATGCATGAAATCATTATGCTAAACGATCTTGGTGGAAGCTTGACACTGAGGGTAACTTAATTTGTCAGTTGGTAATGGGTCTGGAGCTGGCATGTCAGTTAACTGCTAGTAGTCTGTCCGCATGTTTAGTTCTTTCAGTTTCATTTTTCACAATTGACTCAGTCCTGTTGCCAACTGAATTTTACTGTTGTTACGATTGTTTTTTTGATTTATCGCATTGGCTATAAGGGAAGATTTGGGCCCATCAAAACTAGTTTAACCCCGCCGCAGCAGGTTTGCGCCTGTCCTAAGTCAGGAAATTTATTAAGCCTTTGTGTGTCTTGTCTTTTTTCTAGTTAGTTTACTTTAGGTCTATAGGAGTCTAGGATGATGTTTATTTCGCTGAACTTGATTACTCTTTATTCAGCGGCCGACTCCGACCTGCCGTTGGGTGTGGGGTTTCCTCACCGTTCATTGAAGATCTTATGGTGGCTTTGAGTTGTTATTACCCCCCTTTGGATCGTTGTCTTTTTGACACATTTCCCGTTTCCTTTCTTTTTTCTATGTACTATTTTTTCGACAATTAATATAGTGAATACAATTTTGTTAAGTTTGATTTCTTTACACTTTCCTAGTATAGTCTAAAAGGCACGTCAAAACGTTGATTTTTCATCAGTCGTGAGCATTTATTCTAAATATCGAAGGCTTTCGGTTTTTTCCAAATATTATCAATTTAACTGTGTAAAGATCACAAAATAATTGATCTCTCCTGTTCAAAAATTAATGCAATTTTCTACAAATGTTGTAGTATTTTGTAATTTTCGTCATACATGTGCATTTTGCTTCAATTAAAATCCATGTTAGAAAGTCTACACAAAAATGCAAAATATCTAAAATTCAGTATTATGGGGATTTTAAATGAAAATAATAATGAGAGTATTTGCAATAGATGTAAGCTGGGGTTTAAAGTAAATATGCAATTCGAATACAATTTCATATTGGGTTTCATTTAGTTAAACCTTCAAGAATAACAACAAAACCATGCCAAACCTCCCCTTCCATTGCGGTAGTGTCTGGTAGCAACTCAACAGCAATTGCTATTGAAATTTTATCAAATGTAAGTGGCGAATGAAAGGATATAGAGTAAATGCACATGAGACAAAGTCTCTACAAATGCATGGTAAAAATAAGCAGAGGAACAATGCTTTTATTGTTGTTCTTCATCTTGAAGTCTTAAAAACCGTTTTTTAGAAACAAACTTCGTTAAACGTACACGAGTCAATTACTCATCTTACTAGTTTTGACCATTACATTAACGAAGGATACATGCATAGCATAGCTAGAAATACATAATCTGTACATGTCCTTACTGAGAAGATACCAACAGTCAAAGCTTTTTTCAGAAATCATATGTTTTTAAAATATGACATCAATTATTTTCAAATTAGTACATAAGGATTCGTCAAATAACTAGAGATTTGAAAACTGTAGCCCATGATATAATGAAAATATTTTGTCTTGTCTTGCACTTCCCCTGGTTTTAGATTCTTAATTTTTTTACAAAACATATATAGCCTGTTTAAATTAAATCTAAATTCATTCACCGGCATTTTACGGAGCAGGACATGCTTATCCTTCCTGAACTCCTGATTGCAATAGAAATAATAAGAGAAAAGGTTCCCAATGTCCGAAAATCACAATAACACGCCACAATTCACCTTGAAACTACACAAGAAAAGACACCAATAAAAAGACAAAAGACAGACGTAAACAACAATGTCCTGAGAAAATCACTTGAAAAATCAAACTGAGAGTTTAAATTTTGAAAGAAATGTTTCCGACGTCCGTATTACATGTAACCTTTTTTTTTCTCCGTCTCTGGATTTTGATTTTCAGTCCTTGTTCCAGTAGCCGTTACAAAAAAAAACGATCATTAAGCGATCTGTTTGCCATCAACAATCACTTATTGATCAGTGATCGATCAGGCAACAATCCGTCGAAGTAAGACGGATAGGAAAAGAAATTCATGTATTTGACAGATACACTACGTACATTGCGTGACTGACAAATGACTGATCGGTCCTATTCATAATTGCCTGATTGATAGCCTTACGAAATCTTTTAAGTAATTACATTTTACGAAGTTATTGTTTCATTTCATTGCAAAAAATATTAGAATAATTTTTAATATATACACAATTTCACAATTTCGACACCCTAGGCATGTTAAACCCACACATAGATCTGCTCGTGCGTAGATTTGGGGTGTACTAAAGACTCGAAAACTGACCTGAATAATAAAAGATAGCCACCTTTTTGTGTGCTGCACAATTTTAGACTGTACATTAAGAGCTAAATCTTTCAAAATTAATGTTTAAATATAAAACAAAAACGCAAAATTGTTTAATACGTTCGTATTTCAAAACTCATGATCCAGTACAACAGACTGATGACAGGTAAAATCCCCTCCCAAACCAGAAGCAACCAAAAAAAAAAAAAATAAAACTACCATAATACATCCAGAGATCAGATTATTCTTAAGAGTTGGCGTATAATGTTCTGACAACACCACAAGTTGTGAGCCTGAAAATTTCATTTCAAAAGGATGTTATAATAAGATAATGTATACCTAATGTTCCTAGATCTGTTTGAGTGGTTTTATTGTTATTATGGAACCAAGATGACAGCTTATCTTTCAAATACCAATCTTCTATTTTTGGTGTTGTAGAATCTATGGCGTCCATGGATACCGATTTCATCATCGGAGCTAATAAATAACAAGAAATTGGTTAACAAATTCTTGAGATAAAATACTAAAAAATACTCGAAAAAATAAATTATATATTAATTGGTCTTAATCTGTTTTCTCAAACACACGGTATTTGACAGATGTCATTCAAGTGATATGCTGTTACAGGTATCATAAGTTACGTTGATGCAAAATATGGCATTGACGTTGTTTATATGTTGTGAATGTCTTCTATGAGTCGTTTTGAAGGGCAACGGATAACAGCAATTGTAAGAACATTTTGCGAGTTTGTTGACGATCCAAATAGATGGGACAAAAATAACATGTGTATAGCGACGTTCTACATTTTGCTAGTGAGCCATTTTAATTTACTATGGGAGTAGCATAACGAAGGAACAATTGAAGTAAAATTACAAGAATTACGGAAAAGCAAATACCAAATAAGGATACGAGGGAAATAAAAAAGCGACATTCAGAACTAAGGTACCTCTAGTTTGACCTCTTATAAAAGCTGGGAGTGACATCAGGTGCTCCGGAAGGGTGAGCATGTCCTTCTCCACATGCATCACCCGTCACATTATCAGTGAGTCCATGGTTGCGTCAAAACCATTTCATACTATGGTATGGACATTGCTCATTGTTGAATATTTTACGAAAGGATATGGAGTATGTGAGATATTTAGCGCCATTTTACGGCCGACGGCGCCAAGTAACTTGACCCTTATTAGTAACGTTGCTATGTATCTTAGTAACTTACTCTTATGACGTTAAATTGTATATGATGGCTGAACGGTATTAAACATAAAACACAACGCAAAGAAGTTTCTATTTCATTACCCAACGCTAGATGGTGCCGTGAATGAACGGAAACACGGAAAAGAAATTGAAAGCAACACGCGCTGGCAACAGATCGGAACGCAAACTATGACAGCGCCGTAAATACCCAACATTTCATTACCCAAGAGAGTAACTGAATATGAAACCATAACACATGTTATTTCCAACTGCAATAATTTCAATGGCCTCATGGTGACTACAAGATGAAGAACAGCAATAATCCGTTGCTCCATTGCTAGGTTTTACCATGTACAAATATTTGTAGAAATGTGTCTCATGTGCATTTTCTCCATATATTTTTTTATTGTTAATTTAATATCGGAGAGTCTACTGCAGTTTGGAATCCGTAAAAAGATCCCCCGTGCCAGAGATGTATTCTCTCTTTATATGTCAATAGCTGTACTTGTCTTATTACGATAACTGAATACCGAAGTTACTGTAAATTTATTTTTCTGCATATGCGCATTTCGACAACTTATGTCTCTTCAGTGCAGATAAAATCTAAACGATTGGAAGGCCAATAACTGAAATATGTTCAAAAACTGATAAAGAACAATTAGCCAATATGATCTAATGTAAAACCAAAATCAGCGAAGGACAGAGCTTTGCATGAGGGAGATACTCCTTAGTTTCAACAAAATTTACAAAATTTTAGATATAGCAAGGTTCCAAATAGAATCGGCTTTCGGGTCAGTATCGAAGTATTAACTACTGGGCTGGTGAATACCCTCGGGGACTATCAGTCCACCAGCAGAGGCATCGACCCAGTGGTAACAAATAACTAAATACCGAAGTTACTGTGAATTTATTTTCTACATATGCGCATTTCGACAATTTATGTCTCTTCAGTGCAGATAAAATCTAAACGATTGGAAGGCCAATAACTCAAAGATGTTCAAAAACTGATAGAGAACAAATAGCCAATATGATCTAAATGTAAAGCCAAAATCAGCTAAAGACAGATCTTTGCTTGAGGGAGATACTCCTTAGTTCAAAAAAATTTACAAAATTTTAGATATAGCAAGGTTCAAAATAGAATCGGCTTTTGGGTCAGCACCGAAGTACTGACTACTGGGCTGGTGAATACCCTCGGGACTAACAGTCTACAAGCAGAGGCATCGACCTTGTGGTAACAAATAACTAAATACCGAAGTTACTGTGAATTTATTTTCTACATATGCGCATTTCGACAACTTATGTCTCTTCAGTGCAGATAAAATCTAAACGATCGGAAGGCCAATAACTCAAAGCTGTTCAAAAACTGATAGAGAACAAATAGCCAATATGATCTAAATGTAAAGCCAAAATCAGCTAAAGACAGAGCTTTATATATTATCATATTTTCAAATTTTGGTATTAAATTACTTTTTCTTATTTCGAAAAATTATTCTGACCATTCTGTTTATAGTGATGATGCCAAGATGTCTTTGTTTATATGTTGTGATTGTTTTCTTATAATACAAGTCTGGCAAAGAATGACAGCAGTTGTAATAAAACTTTGCAAATTAGTTCTTTATTTGTCGACGATCCCGCATACATGGGTAAAAAGGCAATATTGATTTAGAGTTGTTCGACATTTACCAATTTACCAATAAATTCCACGTAAACCGGTACTAGAGCCAGTTTTGAACTTACCATGAAGTATGAGTAAAGCTCATTGTTGAATTTTTCGTGGTGACTTGATGATGAAGAATAAAAATAAAACTTTGTTCAATTTTTGAGCAAGAAAAAATGTTGTGTTTTTGTTCCGGACCATACGCGTATTTGAACCGTATGCGTACGGTTCGAACCAACCCGTACATACGGTCGGACTTTACGCGTATGGTTGGACCGTTCTTGTACGGTCGGGTAATATAATGCAAATACTAATAAAAAAATTATTATATAATTGCAGAAAAGCAGAGATGCAAATTCCCGTTATATATATTTCATATGTGATTTTAGCTTATCCTGAACAGTTTTTGTCTTATTAATTTTGATACTCTGTTTAGTTGTAAACTTATTTAATGTCCTTTGAAGACAAATTCATACGTGGATTATTTACTAAATACAGCGGACCGAAACGTGCGGAACTTGTGGCTTTTGATAATAAACGACAGTTCAACAAACAAACACTACAGACAAACAGCTTACTATAGACGTAACTCTGACCGACAACTTATGAAAATAAGTAGGGTTGATGATAAATATGAGAGAATATAATAAAAAGGCATCAAAATCAAAATGACGAAATTGCCAGTTTTTCTCTTTCTAGCAAATGGTGTAAATGTAAGGGAGTATAACAAAGCAAAGCTATAATGGTAAAAAATCAACGGTTTCATGTTACAGTAATGTCAGCCAGAGCCGTTTTGGCAGAATGTGAAAGGATGTTTGGAACTTTACCTAATTAATTTCACAGTTCTTTTTTTTTTTTTTTTTTTTTTTTTTTTTTTTTTTTTTTTTTTTTTCACTCACCCTGAATACTGAATTTTATTATTTTCTTAATTCCACATTTGAAATTAAAGGAATTTCTTAAGATACCCATATGGTCAGCATACCTAAATGGTTTGTCTCGAGTATACGCGTATGGTCTCGACCGTACGCGTGCGGTCCTATACCAATACGCGTATGGTCTGGAACATTTTCATTGCTCGTTAATTCTGATATCTTTTTGAATTTGCAAAGTAGTTTGTGTTTAGGTTATTTTTAAGGATGTGCCTACAAAAGATAACAAAAATACAAACAGGAAAAGTATTGTGATGAAACTAACAAAATAGATGTTTTGATATTATAACCAACCAGGCAAAAATATGCATATGAATTAACTTACTTCGTTTATCAATTTTTGGCTTCTTTAAAAGAGAGTGTTCGTCGCTTTCATCTAATAAACTAGATCCAAACATCCTAAGTGAAGCACTTCTTTTAATAAAGCTTGTTTTTGGTGAACATTCTATTGGTTCGACAGGCATGTCTAGTTTTTGGCCAAATACATCATCTTCAAACGATCTCTCGTGACATGAATCACTACTTAATATTGTACTTCTAGTGTTAATAATTTCTGTATCTGGAGTCATTGTACCCAAACTGGAAATACCTGAACTTGAGCTAGACCCCCGTCGTGTTGCAATTTTCTTTGGTATGCCAAAACAAGCAATTTCCTCACTAATTTTAAGAGATTTTGAGGTCAATGGCAGTTTAAAGTTTTTCTTCTGTTCATTGTTTCTTGACAAGTCAGGTTTGTTGTATTTCATTTCAATTTCTGGCTTCTCCTGATTTTCAAGTTGTTTTGTGTTCAAACAAGCCCTGGAATTTTCAAAATCGGAGAAATGTAGGCATTTATTTTGTCCGGTATTTTCGTCATCATTTTGGTAAGAGAATTCTTTTATATCCTTATCTTTATAGTCAGGTTTGTTTATGTTGCAACGTGCATAAATATTATTTTCATTACAAGAGTTATCGCCGTCTTTCTTCATACTGTAGTTTTCGCTACTCAAATTAATGTCTTTATAAGAAATTTCGTTGTCCACATCCTCATTGTCATTGTTGCTCTCTGAACTGGATAATGATGGATCTTCAACTGAAGACAAGGGCGAATTTCCACCTTCGTATTTCTAAAAAACATAGTTATAGGAAAATCAATGCCTATACGTACATTGGCAGAAATAACTAATAACTTTTAAACATTGTAAATCTGATACGGAAATAAACAAACATGGTAAAATACCGCATGTTCAATGTGTTTTTTCCGTTCTATGTATCGAATTTATATTCAAAAGATTATTCAAAATCTTCACCAGTTGCAAATAATTTGAAAAAAAAACAACTAAATTTACGGGAGCTTCGTTATTTCGTCACCATCATTTCATTTAGTTTTGAAAAACAGTAATTTAACCAAAGCTTAGGTTTTTGATTATATATGTAGTTATGAAATTCTGACCAACCATCGCAAATCGTACTTTACGTAATCATAGTATAACCTTTTCTCCGTTAATACTACAATAATTACTTAAATGTTTCCAGTATAGAATAACATAACAACGTGTAGTTAAGACATTGCATCCTACTGAAGTAAAATAATTATATGACAATCAAATCCTACGTATACTAGAATGTATGGGTTGAACAAAAAATAACTATAGAGAAAGACTTCGAGTAGATTCTTTGTTGACAAAGCTCGGTAATAACAAGTGATTACAAAAAGGCCACAAACAAGTTATTTTGCAAATTGGTGTTGTACTTCTTGTGGTAAAAAATAGTCATAAGATAAATTAGTGTAAAACTGAAATGACTGATTTATTGATTGATGTTTTGAGCAAACTTCAGCAATATTTCAGCTATATCGTTGCGAAAACTGTTAAGTATATTTAAGAATTAAAATAGACATGTAACGAAAGGTCTTATCACAGTAAAGGAACCCGTGCGCCTAAAATATCTGTCTTACGGTTCTATCTGTAGGCTGTAGAACGTTTTTCGCGGAAAATCCACTTTAACAGAATATGCCAGATAAGTTTTTTTTATGTTTTATTGTTAAAAAGTAAATATTTTGTGTACAAAAAGGGGTTTATTATTTTTTCTAGTAGACTGTCAAGTGTCTCTTTATCCGTAATTGTGAAGAAGTTGTCCCGCCTTAGCTGATTTCTTGTATAAATGCCACTACATCGCGTTACAACATATATTTTTTCTCCATTTTTCATGAAAAGCTTAACTTACAACGCTCACACTTCTTGAGGCAACTATAAAAGATAATTCTTACTTTCATGCCAAATTTCAACAGTATTTGTACATGCAGCTGCATTGTCGAGAAAATCGTTGTGTTAAAAAATGAATTATGTAGGCTGCTTAAAGTAACTTTTATCACAGACTAAGTCTATCTTATGCTAGGTTTACACCGCCGATCAGACCAACTCGATCAACTCGATCATACTGTTTTATCCCGATCAACGTCATAAAATTCATTGATCGAGCTAGCTCACAATGTCCACTCGACCTTTACCCGATTTAACACGACTAACACTCGACCATTCTCGATCTCTTTACGATTCACGTACGACTTATGCTCTACCCTTATTCGACCAACCAGACTGGAGAAGATCGTGAAATGGTCGAATGTGCCCGAGTTTTGTCCTGTTAGTATGTTTGTATATATTAGGATGAAACGTGAAAATTCAGGGAACAGTGCAGCATGGTGGTAGAGCAGCAAAATTTGTGGCCTATGTGGCTGATGCTTTAAGGAAAAGATGAAATAAATTATCAGTGAAGGCAGATCTGACACAGAAGGTGCGTATTTTGGGTTAGACAATAGCAAATGCTTCAAAGTAATCATTATAGAGTCATTATTATTATCACATAATAGCAGGTCATCCTCCTCATCATGCCTCAGAATGCGACTTTGCGATTTTCCTGTCATTACATATTGGACAAACTGATATATAAAACAGAAGACATATCATCTCATGACATGGGTGGTTACTAGATTTACAATAGTTTCCGTGTACAGCTTTAAACCTGCATTCTGTATAAAAAAATCCGGTTTTTAGAAAGTGAAAATGGCCAGTGGCTGTCCGTTTGGTACATCATTTGCCCGGTGCAGATCTAAAAGATTTTTTTATCTTCTAGTACATGTTACCAATGTTCAAAATCGTATTTTTCTTGTATCATTTAGCTTTAATCAATTTTTTTGATAAAAGTACCGACCTGCTTGGAAGAAACAATATTTTATTCTTGAATTCATGTGTTTAGTGAATCTGTTTCTGGAATGAGTATATTGGGTACATCTTGGCTTCAATTTCAAATTCTGTCAGCATAGCTAGTCGATTGAATTTAAGCCCTCTGCACGTCATCCTTTAATTCTATTAGTAGTATAAGCAATGAGGGGATATGGAGTAAATGTACATGAGACAGTCTCTACAAATACATGGTAAAACAAAGCAATGCACAATTTGATATCCTTTTCTACAATCCTGATATAGCCAGGTTGAGCTTTTGCCATTATTTTGTGTCTGTTGTCCATGACGTTGCATTCAAATATATTATACCCAGAAACCGCAGAGTCATGATAGACATCGATTGGTTCAATGTGAAAAAACCGTCATGTCCGCTTCTAATCAAATATAACCGCACACTGGGAATATAAGTTTAAATTGGATCTAATAAAACTCACTCAAACGTTACCTCTGAAACCTTGTTACGATTGTCAAATGATGGTCCCTTTTCAAAATAGTGTCTGCCATATCGTCAGTTAATACAAGATGACCGCCAAATGGTGACAAAGTTAAAGGTTGTACCAAAACGACTTTCACTGGACCAGTTGCAGCCAAAATTGGTCAAAATAGTCCTTGGATGTTCCCAGTTCAAAGTAGTATCTATCTTGTCTGCATGCAATCAAACAGGGAACATAATTTAATATTCGACCTTACTTAGGCATTCCAAGATCTTCTACTCTGAAACTACTTTGCCAATTGGCCAAAAATGAAAACAATATTTAGTTCTTGGCTGGTCCCCACTTGAGATAGTATCCGGCAGATTATCATCATATCAAAGATGATCATCAACCAAGCTTGATCACAATAGTCATTGGAGTCCATTGGATGGATCCTTTAAAAACTGAAATAAGGCCCTAGTGAGACAATGAGGCTCTTGAAAAGATGACATGCTATCGTGTTAAATCGAGTAAAGGTCTTGAGTGGTCGAGTTAAAGTCGGACACAGGTCGGGAAAAAATCGGGCTATGGTCGGGAAGATCTTGTATAGAAAAAAAGAATGAATCGTGTTACTCGAGTAATGATCGAGTACTAATCGAGTTGCTCATTTTTGCATAGTTTTTATGGTAGGTTTACACCGCCGATCAAAGCAACTCGACCGAACTCGATCTATGAATATTCATGAATATTCATTGATCGGGAAACTGATCTTGAACGCTCCTGTTCGGTCTACTAACCAAATCGGGGCGATCTTACTAACTCGGCTGAACTCGAGCTGTGTTCCCGAATATTTTTGACATGTCAAAAAATATCGTGAAGAGGTCTTGTGCATTATATGTCGAGAACAGGTCGGGAATCAATCGGGGTCTGATCGATGTAGTCGTGAAGAGGTCGAAAAGAGATCGGTCTTGATCGAGTTTCAAAATTTTAGTCGATCATGCCGATATCTACCCGACTTTAACTCATTCGCTCCTCGATTGATACCGAGTTGCTTCCAGACCAACTCGATTAGTACTCGATCATTACTCGACTAACACGATTCATTCTTTTTTTCTATACAAGATCTTCCCGACCATAGCTCGATTTTTTCCCGACCTGTATTCGACTTTTACTCGACCACTAAACGCCTTTACTCGATTTAACACGACAGCATGTCATCTTTTCACAATATCACAACATAAGGCTTTCAAGAGCCTCAGTATCTTACTAGGGCCTAATTTCGGTTTTTAAAGGACTCCAATGGACTCCAATGACTATTGTGATCAAGTTTGTTTGATGATCATCTTTGATATGATGAGAATCCGTCGGATACTATCTCAAGTTGGGACCAGCCAAGGACTATTGTTTTCAATTTTGGCCAATTGGCAAAGTAGTTTCAGAGTAGAAGATCTTGGAATGCATAAGTAAGGTCGAATATTAAATTATCTCCCCGTTGGATTGCATGCAGAAAAGATAGATACTATTTTAAAATTGGAACATCAAAGGACTATTTTGACCAATTTTGGCTGCATTTGATCCAGTGAAAATCGTTCTGGTACAATTTTTATTTTAGTCCCCCTTTGGCGGTCATCTTGTATTCACGGACGATATTGCAGCCACTATTTTGAAAAGGGACCATCATTTGGCAATCGTAACAAGTTTGGTCTAATTGGCTTAGGGATTTCAAAGGTAACGTTTGAGTGAGTTTTCCCATAAGATCCAATTTTAAACTATATTTGCGGTTATATTTAATTTGATGCGGACATGACGGTTTTTTCACATTGAACCAATCGATGTCTATCATGACAGCGGTTTCTGGGTATAATATATTTGAATGCAAAGTTCATTGACAACGGACACAAATTAATGGCAAAAGCTCAACCGTAGAAAAGAATATCAAATTGTGCATTGCTTTGTATAGAGACTTTGTCTCATGTTCATTTGCTCCATATCCCCTCATTGCTTATGCTACCAGTAGAAGTAAAGGATGACGTGCAGAGGGCTTAAATTCAATCGACTAGCTATGCTGACAGAATGTGAAATTGAATCCAAGATGTACCCAATATACACATTCCAGAAATAGATTCTAAACACATAAATTCAAGAATAAAATATTTGTTTCTTCCAACCAGGTTGGTACTCTTGTTATAAAAATTGATTAAAACTAAATAATACAAGAAAAATGCGACTTTGAACATTGGTCACATGTACCAGAAGATAAAAAAAATATTTTAGTTTTACACCGGGCAAATGATGCACCCAACGGACAGCCGCTGGCCGTTTTCACTTTCTAAAGCTATACACGGAAACTTGTAAATCTAGTAACCACCCATATCATGTGATGATATGTGTTCTGTTTTATATATCATATTAGTCCGACATGTAATGACAGGAAAATCGCACAGCCGCATTCTGACGCATGATGAGGAGGATGACCTGCTAGTATGTGAAAGCGAACATTCCTTCCTTTATAATGATGACTTTGAAGCATTTGCTATTGTCTAACCCAAAATACGCGCCTTCTATGTCGGATCTGCCTTCTCTGCTACTTTATATCATCTTTTCCTTGAAGCATCAGCCACATTGGCCACAAAGTTTGCTGCTCTACCATTATGCTGTACTGTTCCATGAATTTTTACGTTTTATCCCCATATATACAAACAATCTAACAGGACAAAACTCGAGCACATTCGACCATTTCACGATCTTCTCCCGACCAGGTTTGGTTAATCGAACACAAATCGGGCTATGATCTGACTCAATCTGACAAAGTCTGGTTGGTCGAATGAGGGTCGAGCAAAAGTCGTACGTGAATCGTAAAGAGATCTAGAATGGTCGAGTGTTAGTCGTGTTAAATCGGGCAAAGGTCGAGTGGACATCGTTAGCTAGCTCGATCAATGAATTTTATGACGTTGATCGGGATAAAACAGCATGGTCGAGTTGATCGAGTTGGTCTGATCGGCGGTGTAAACCTAGCATTACCAAATTTTGGCCAAGAGGTAGCTGAATAAATGATAAATAAATGTATGTAACAAGGCGAATATTTACCTGTTGATTACATGTTTTTTTTTTTGTGAAAATTCTGTTTTGTTTACAACCGGACAAAACGTTATTCAACCGGACTAAACCACATATACGCGAACTCTGAACCGGACAATTCTTATTACCGAGAACTCAGCTTAATAGGGGTGATTATATGCACCTACATTTAATGATCCATGCGCAAAAATATTCAATCATGTTTGAATGTATAAAACCCAAGGGTATCAAATGCCTCTGAAAACTGAAGCAAATACTCAACTAATCTTCTTTTAGAAAGAAATTACATACATTTAAGGTGAATTAAGTATGTTAGGCAACAGGAAATAGAGAAAGTTATATATGTCCATTAAAAGGGTTCAAATTAATCATGTAAGTCTATAAAAAGGGATATATTTTAATTGAAGCCTAACATACTTTCATTTGTCATAAATATGGGGTTATCGGCGCTGGAAACGTGATTTGCCCCAACGGGATATGTTTTTTTTTCAAGTAAAAGGAAAATGATTCCTATTCAGTACTAAAGCTGTCGCAGAATGACGGCCTATTATGCCTCTCGCTCAATGAATATATATTGTAAGTGCAAATTTAAGTATTTGTAGACATAATGCAGGTGAAGGCAAAGTGTAAGTATGGACACAATCATATGGACATAACGATATACCTCCTTTCCCCCGTAAATATACGGAGTTGAATTGTCTCCACTTCAAAATTTCGAGCAATAAACATTTTACTCCATGCATATCTTCAGGTGGTATAATTTACAATGTAACTGTTTGAAAGATTTTCATCAGAATCTTAGCAGATGTTTAGGATAGCATATGCCGACAAAGTTCATCCCCCTTTTTGCAAATATAAAAAATGGATACCAAGAAACATCTACAATGGCTTAACCTTACAATTACATGCTACAGTCTGCCACGAAACTACACAAGGAAAAGCACAGATAAGACAAAAGACAAACGCTAAGAGTCTGTGTGATGTACCTTACTGGCTAAGACTGCCGAAAATACCATAAAAATAGTGTTTAATTCATGCATTGCTATAAAATGGATGAAGGAATTGAAGAATTATGAAAAATTATGTAAAGATATGACAAAAGAACGCTTCGAACGATTGTTAAAAAATTATCAATATATACTTGAAGCGAATTTGGAATCTGAAGTGAGCAAATTAATCAAAAACAATAACAATATGTCGTCATTCGCCGAGGTAGTGTCAAATTCGAACTCAAATGATGGTAATGTCTCTATAAATAAGACAAGTAATAGATTCAAGTGACCAAAGTGATTTCGTAAAGCCAATCTTTCTAAAAGATGTAGATGTCCATGGTTCAACCCCCAGGTCGTTGTCGAACGAACGTTGAATGACAACAAAGTCCCAGTTGAGCGCATTAAAGGCATACAACGTATTCGCGAAATGTGGCGTATATATACTACTCAACAAAAAAACGATACACAGTTAATTCTTCAAATATTTTTGCATTTGGCAATTTAAAGTTTTTATTCTAGTGTATAAATGTATTCAACGTATTTGCATTTTAAAATCAATTACGAAACGGATACGAAAAAATCCGGAATGAAAGTTTTTCAAACAAATGATCTTTACTTTATAATTATTTTATTGCCGTCCCTCTCCTTAGACATATAATACAATATTGACAAAGAACAAGATGACATAATAATTATTACAAAGGATGAATTATATATATTATAAAATGTATAGATTTCAATTTACACTGAATCAAAATAGATATAATGAATTAAAGAACAAAACGACATCAGTTAATCAACAGAAACGTTTAGATAAACGAATGAATTTTTGAACTGATCTAAACAAAGTTTTATTAATTTCATCATCAACATCACTACAACCAAAAAGAATGTTTTCTATAGTTATTGGAACAAAGTCTTTAATATTGGCAAAACATGTAAATCTATCTAACTGATACAAAGGACATTCTAAGAAAAAATGAATAGCATCTTCATACTGATGACCACATATACAACCAGCATCATTTGATCGAGTTCGCCGTTAACGGATGGATGATTTAATTTGTTTGATGTCAATAATTTGGGCACTTCATCAGGCTAACAATTTACCATCTTAAAAAATGGAAAGCAATGTCCCATTTCGATGCCCCGTTCAATCCAAAATCAACGCTGACAATGACTTAGCGCGGTCAGATCGTCGATCTTGATTTTTCGCTTGGAATTCATTGTAACGTGAAAAGAAGAATAAACTTAAGACTATTGTATAATCTACAGCAAACATGCTAATCAAATGATAAATCACATGGCAGCAGGTCCCGTTAGCCGTCACAACGTTAGGATAGCGAAACACGCGTTTTACACTTCGGAGAACGGTAGTTGAAAATGCAAAATAGGACTAAGGAATTCATGGTCAACATAGCTATAGATGGTGGAAGTCAGTCGGTTCGAAAATGTGGTTGTTTGGTGAAAAGAAAATGTAGACATACTCATTATTTACGTTTGCAAACAGAAATTCCGATTAATGACCTTGACCGCGACCGGAGATGGTTCAGAAATTGTGAGAGACATTTTTGGGTATAATGTGAATTCTTAAGTGCAAAAAATACATTTTGTGTACGAGTTATGGTTTTCTGCTAGAAAGTGAAATATCATTCTGATAAAATCCGTGTATGGTTTCTTTTGTTGAGTAGTATATTTGGACAACAAGGGTGACCGACTGTCCTGTTTTTGTCTGGGATCAACTTGCATGGCAAGCAGGTTGTCCTGCATTCACAAAACCCGAGACCAGACACAATTAGAATAAAGGTAAAAAATGTGCCCATTACAGCAGATGACGGACAAATACACCGTGCCCTTACATTACAAGGATGCAACATCCAGGGCCTGTTCAGGGAACGTTCCGTAAATGGTCAATGGTTAACTCACCAACTGTTCAACAGAAGATAGAATTATTATTAGTAATTATATACATAAATTGCTCGACAGTCCCTTGCATTGGCAAGTATATGGCAATAATTCTACACAGTGGTCAACCAGAATTTCGGAACAAAAGAGGCAATGAAGGCAATGTAAAAACTGTCCACAAGTGTTTACAAGCTGGTCATCTTACGTTTGAATGTGTGAATGACTGGGTATGCAGTACATGCAACACTGAGGGACACAAAATGATAGACTGTCCTAATGTATTTCAAGGGGACAGAATTAGTGAAATACAAACTGAACAAAATAAACATGAGAATGACACAATAGACAGTAACCAAACACAAGCAGAGGCAAACATGTTTAATGACAACACAAGTGAAACACTATTAATGGAAACAAATGTTCAAAGTAAGGCAAATATACAAAGTACTAAAAATATTGGACAGGGTAAAATTCAACTGAAACAAAAAGCAACACTGATAGGAGCTAGGGACAGCCGAACTTCGTACCGGCACTGGCAAAAGCCAGCAGTAGGGTTTAAACACTTTATTGGTACCCAACCATCCACCTTTATCTTTCCCGTTTCCCTGCAGTGTAATAAACATACGAATAAAACCAAATAAGGTAAACGACCAACTCCATGACCACAATCTTGAAATGAGAGAAAAAGACATTACGTTATTTTGAAAGATGGGTCAAGGGGTGCTCGCCGCTAAACTGTCGGCTAGTTCAAGGAGCCTAGTCTGCTGGTAAAACACTGTCGAACTGCTGAAGAAATATCAAACTAAAAACTTACCAAAGGGTTTGGTAAAATATCATCATATATTGTTACACCTAGGGTGTAGGGGGGTTAATCCTAATACAAAGGATTCGGTAGCGAGCAAATTGGCCTTAGGCACTGGTTTTCATGGTATACCAATGGTAAAACAGAATATTGTATCAAATGGTAATCAGAACTAAAAGAGCTGGTATCTTGGTCTATGGTAACTAAACCACTATTGTTTTACTGGTAAACATAAACACTGGTAATATACATATGCAACTGCTTGTTACTGTCCTTTACTGAAGGTTAAAGAATCCACAGAAATGCAACACAATGCAGTAGTAAAAATGAACAATGTCTTAAAGTTTCCATAATTTACTTGGTAACAATAAATATATAACAATAAAATAATTCCTATGAGCGACTAGAAAATACCAGGGGACCCCCAAACCGGGCTTGGAACGGTTGTAAAACTGATAGTAAAACTTGTAGTAAAACAGCGGAAATGGTGTCTACAGTGTAGACTTGTCACAGGTCAGTTGACGGGACACATAAAATGGGGTAATCCGTACGAAAAATCTGGTAAATACAGGATTGGTTTTGATGGACTGCGGCTGGAATGCGCTCACAAATACTTTAGGGTTAGTTTCTAATATCAAAGCCCTGGTCTCGGGTCCGCAGTCTAAATAGCAGACGAATTTCGCGCTTATATACCTTCGTGGACCCCAGTTGGGCCCTCTAGCCATTTTGATTAGCTGAAGGGCCCCAGAGTCCCCCGAAGCACACATCCCATGGCCAGAATCATCAACTAATTACATCTGCAAACAACCATGGTAAAATCATTGGTACTTCACATATACTTTGATATAAATCATTGGTCTTGTATACATATATACATTTTTATATTATTTTAGTGTTTGTCACATCACATACTCCAAATGTTTAGACTTGGTAATCACTGGTCATTTAACAACATGGTAAAAAAACATACAAGGTCTATATACAATCTGTCCCATTAATTACTCAGTTGGTATTTTATGACCGCCATACTTTCATCGCAAAAACCACATTTTTCATACATTATAATTTCAACTGTTGAAAGGCCAAGGTTAGCCCTGCTAGGAAAATGGACAATATTTTATACTTAAGGTCTCAATATAACCACACCAAACTGCTTAAATTGTCACTGACAAATCATCTATGGTCTCAATTGGTACTTAAAGATTTACATACTTTGCTTGGTAATACATGTACTTTCTCTCACTTTGGTCACATAATGCATTATGTATGGTAAATAAAGTTGTATATATATAATATGTGTTTGTTTTCTTATGGTTCAATAAATATGTGTTCTCATCTATCATGGGGTGACATTAGTTCTGTGCATTGCACCAACTTTTACTTATTGCCATATTTAACAATATCATGTTACTGGTACTCTACCAACATGGGGAGTCGTAGATTATGCAACCATAATATTACCACATAAATAATCTGGGTTTACTATGTATGCCACTTTGCTTAATATTTTGTGTTCTAAGTAACAACTAAAACAGGTTAACATATCTGGTCTTTCCGTAAATCACTGCAAATACCTGGTTTTGACAGTTGAATCTTTAAGTCATTTACAATGGTATGTGGTGTTACATTGATTGATCATCAGTGTGTATAATATTCTATCAAATAATAATTAACTTAAATATATGAACAAAAACACTATATATACACAAATTAAACTGAAGCACATGCTTCTATTACTTATCAGTCTGGTCCGTCGGTTGTATTTTGGTTTTATTCTGTCTCCTGGTATTTGAGGCTGGTTCCCCAGGGGGCTGGTACCATCTTTTCATATATCCATTATATGGTTTCAGTCGGTTCGCATGAACCACCTTAGATTTTGCCTGGGCACTCTCTTGACTTTGGTACAAAATATCAGAAACAACTTTAATTACAGTGTAAGGTCCCTCCCATTTGAATTCTACCTTTGTACTTTCTAGTATCTCGGAGCATCACTCCAAAACCAATATGATATTGCTTGGCATTACATGTAAGGTCATATCGACGTTTCTGTCGCTCTGTGGCTGTCATTAAACGATCCCTGACAACCTCATGGACCCTGTCCATCCGCTCTAGTAGACTATCCACATAATCTGGTACTGATTTCTTATCTATCAGTTCTTCCCTGCAAAATAATAAATCCTTCTCGCCCAAACATCATGAAATTGGGGGACTCTCCTAGAGTTTCATGGGGTGCCGATCTATAAGCAAGCATCAAGTATGGTAAATAGACATCCCAGTTTCGTTGGTTCTTATGTATAAATTTGCTCAACATGTCTTCTATTGTACCATTGAGTCTTTCTACTAACCCGGAGCTTTGAGGATGAAATGGACTGTTTTGGGTTTTTTCAATATGTAACAATTTACAAAGGGAGAGAAACAGGTCAGAAGTAAACTGAGCACCCTGATCAGTATGAATTTGGGTAGGGACTCCATAACGACATATAAATTCAGTAACCATTTTTTCAGCGACAGTAACAACAGTTACATTTGGTAGGGGATAGGCCTCTGCAAATCTGGTAAAATAGTATGTAATGGCTAAAAGGTACTTATTGCCATTTCTGGTTTGTGGTACTGGGCCTAATATATCTAATGCGACCCTGTCCAAAGTTTCTCCTACAACATAGGTTTTCATTTTAGCTCTGGTACTTTTTGATGGACCTTTACGCTTTTGACATTCAGCACATCTCATGCAATACCTTTCAATAAATGCCTGGTATGCAGCCCAATAAAATCGGTGGCGGACACGGGCAATGGTGCGCTTGGTTCCCATGTGTCCTGATAATTGGTCATCATGAAGTAAATTTAGTACTTCATTTCTGTAATATTCTGTTAAAACATATTGCAAAGTTTCCCTATTGGTTGAGGTATTTAACCATTTTCTGTACAATATACCCTCTACAATGGTCAATCTGTCCCACTGTGCCCAATATGCTTTATGCATTTTACAAAGATGTGCTATGTCTTGCCACTTTGGTTTTTTTATCCCCTGTACATGTCTTTCAATTTAATATGGTTTTCAAAACTTTATCATTTTCTTGGGCTTCCCTCAAACTGACTTTTGATTTTCCTTCAACCCAGTTATTTGAGATTTTGTTTTCTTCAACTAAATTGTCATCCTTATGGTTTGTTTTATTTATTGCCCTAAGTTTGGTATCATTTTGAACTTTTGGGTCGTTTTCTTTGGTTTCCTGCCTTTAACAGTGACTACATGATTCACAAGGTCGTCTTGAAAGGCCATCTGCATTGTTATGTCTTAGTCCAGCCCTGTATTTAATGGTAAAATTGTATGTTCCTAGGACTTCCAGCCATCTGGCTAACTGACCTTCTGGGTTTTTAAAGTTCATCAACCAGGTCAGTGCACCATGGTCGGTTCTAATACAGAAGTGTACCCCATATAAATAATGGTGATAGTGTTTTACTGCCTTTACGATTGCTAACAGTTCACGCCTGGTCACACAATATTGGCGTTCGGTTTTGCTTAAAGACTGGCTATAATATGCAATCACATGTTCATACCCATCATCAGCCATCTGGGACAAAACAGCACCGACTCCTGTGCCACTGGCATCAGTGTCTAATATAAATTCCTTATCAAGGGCAGGGTATATCAAAATTGGACTAGTCACTAAATGCTGTTTCAGAAGGTTAAAGGCTTCATCACATTCATTAGTCCATTTGAACAAAACATTTTTCTGGGTCAACTTTAGCAGGGGGCTGGCAATTTTTGAAAAATCTTTTATATACTTTCTGTAATACGAAGCAGTGCCTAAAAAGGCTCTTGTCTCCTTTATACTAGTTGGGCATAGCCAATCTTGTATTGCCTCAATCTTGGCTGGGTCAGGGGAAATCCCTTCACTGCTTATAACATGGCCAAGGAACTTAACTTCCTTTTGAAAAAATAACATTTCTTGGGGGCTACTTTAAGACCAGCATGAAACAAACGATCAAATACTGCTTTGAGCCTGGTAACGTGCTCATCAAATGTTTTAGAGAACACAATATTGTCGTCTAAATAGACGAGGCAAACTTCCCACTGAAGACCAGCTAAAACATATTCCATCAGACGTTCAAAGGTTGCCCCTGAATTTACAAGACAGAATGCAATACGTTTAAATTAAAAAAAGACCCTTTGATGTGGCAAAGGCAGTTTTATGAGCATCCTGGGGGTGCATGCCAACCCGATAATAACCACTAATGAGGTCCATAGTACTGTACCAAGTGTTTCCTCTCAGGGCATCCAAAGAATCATCAATCCTGGGGAGTGGGTATGAGTCTTTTACAGTGTCAAAATTGACCTTTCTAAAATCAACACAAATTCTAATTGTCTGCTTTTCTCACAATGACAAGGGGACTGCTATAAGGGGATTTACTAAGACATATAATATCATTGTCCAGTAATTTCTGCAATTCATCCTCCACCTCTTTTCTTTGGGCCAATGGTAACCTCCTTGGAGCTTTTATTGGTGGGGCCCCATTGGTATTTATTCTATGTTGTGCAACATTGAAAATACTCTCTGGTTTGTCATCAGTAGCTCTCTTAAGATCTGAGTTTGACTACTTGATAACTGGTCTTTACACCTTTCAAAAATTTCTTTAAATTGTGGTATGTCATTCTTGTGATCTTTTGCAAAGTGACCATTCAAAATATTTTGGTTAGTAATAGGTTCAGCAGTTGCTGCCTCCGTATTCTTGTTAATGGTCAGGGGAAGGTCAGTTACATTCATAACTCTTAATGGTAAGCTTTCCTTTCTGCCATACAAACAGCCTTTGCTACTAAGATACCTCTATTTTGTAAGAGCTCAGTAGTGGAGTCTATTAAAAATTGGCTCCCCTCAGGTAAATTACTACTCGGTTTACCTGAAATTACCATTTCACTTCGGTTGGTATGGTTACCTTATGGTCTACTGTGATTCTAAAGAGACTTGGTAATTGCCTCTCGAGCTCACATTGTACGGCTTGGTCATTTAACTTTAATTCTTGACTGTTTACATCAATAATACATTTGTTTTTGGTCATAAAATCATACCCAAGGACAGCTGGTACTTCAATATCAGCTAAAACCATATCTTGGTACTTTATTTGGTTATCAATATTTAGTGGTAAACATATACTTCCTACAGGGGTAACTGGGTTACCATTAGCCATTTTTAAATTGGAATTATAAGGAATTAATTTTTCTTTTGTCCGATCTGGTAATTGATCAAATATTCTGGTATGTAGGACACTCATTGTTGATCCCGTATCAATTAAACAGTATATTGGGATATTTTGTACATTTACCATCAAAAATAAGCCATCATGATTTTTGTCTTTCATTTGAAACATTATGGGTCCATTATTTACACTTGTTTCAGTAGCTGAAAGTTGACCCTCCCTTTCAGCTAATAGCCGTTTCCCTGTTGTGGGTGTCTCTCATTCATTCGAGAAGTTTTACTGGTTTGTTTTACCCTTAAATTGTCCAAAGTTCTTTTCTGGTCCCCCCTTCTTTTATTGCAATATTTCAAAACATGACCTATTTGGTTACAATAGAAACATCTGATTGGTTCTTTTTGGTCTTGATCATCATCAGTGTGGTTTTCATTTGCTTGGTATCTTAGAGATGGTAATTTTCTCCTTTGGGCGTGAAAGGCTTCATATCTTAATGCTAGATTCAAAGCTTCATCTATTGTATCTTTATTTGTTTGGCATATTGCCCATTCAATATCATGGTCATTAAGGGCATCTCTAAAAGCCTTATACCCAATATTTTTCCATCTTGGGGTGTAGTAGGATGGCTAATCCTATTAGCCTTTTAATATCTTGGGCCAATTCTGGCAAGGTCTCTCCTCTTTTTCTTATACGTGCCCCAAACTGAGATCTATACATCTCTGTTTGATTCACGAGTGCGAATCTTTTGGTCAAATCTAAAACCAGCTGGTTATATGTAGGGGGGTTGGTAGTATTTATACTGCTTACCACAGCTAATGCAGCACCCTGCATGCAAGAAATCAATTTTAATGCTTTCACATTTTCAGACCACTGGTTTAGGGTAGCTACAGTTTCAAAATGAACCTTATAGTCTGACCAATCAGTGCTACCATCATATGTATTTGGTTTTGTGTAGCCAATATTCCCATCATCTTCATTTTGGCCATGTCTGTTTGGTATTTGCATATCTCCATTCTGATTTATTGGTATGAAATGGTTGCTATGAAAATTAACTGAGTTGCCCTGACAACTTTGAGGTAATCTTTCAACTGGTATTTGATTACTAGTGTTGGTATTTACATCCCCTGTATACTGGGGCATGGGTCTTATTTGGTTTTGTATTTCTGTATCAACATTTTGTTGCTTGTTAACTAGGTTCAGATGTCTAAATCGGACCTTAACCCCTGAATATCTCTTGAATGGGTACCTATTTGTTGTAACAAGAAATCAACTTTGCCTTTTAGGAAATGGTAATCTGTTTAATGTCTTGTTATTTCTTTTTTATTGGTAGTGTTCCTGTCATTTTCATGGTACGATTCCCTGTCAACAGGTGAAGGTACCCTACTAGACATCTAGACATATTTGAACAACTAGCAGGTGATGGTATTCTACTGGAAGCATTGAGTGGATTTCACTTACAACACTGTATTCACTCATATTGGTTTAGAATAATTTCAAAAATTTTAACCAAAAAAATAATTATCATGAACACCAGTCTCAAAAAGATTGTGGAGTTATCAGAATCCCACCGCCGGGCACCAAATGTTACACCTAGGGTGTAGGGGGGTTAATCCTAATACAAAGGATTCGGTAGCGAGCAAATTGGTCTTAGGCACTGGTTTTCATGGTATACCAATGGTAAAACAGAATGTTGTATCAAATGGTAATCAGAACTAAAAGAGCTGGTATCTTGGTCTATGGTAACTAAACCACTATTGTTTTACTGGTAAACATAAACACTGGTAATATACATATGCAACTGCTTGTTACTGTCCTTTACTGAAGGTTACAGAATCCACAGAAATGCAACACAATGCAGTAGTAAAAATGAACAATGTCTTAAAGTTTCCATAATTTACTTGGTAACAATAAATATATAACAATAAAATAATTCCTATGAGCGACTAGAAAATACCAGGGGACCCCAAACCGGGCTGGGAACGGTTGTAAAACTGATAGTAAAACTTGTAGTAAAACAGCGGAAATGGTGTCTACAGTGTAGACTTGTCACATGTCAGTTGACGGGACACATAAAATGGGGTAATCCGTACCAAAAATCTGGTAAATACAGAATTGGTTTTGGTGGACTGCGGCTGGAATGCGCTCAATAATACTTTAGGGTTAGTTTCTAATATCAAAGCCCTGGTCTCGGGTCCGCAGTCTAAATAGCAGACGAATTTCGCGCTTATATACCTTCGTGGACCCCAGTTGGGCCCTCTAGCCATTTTGATTGGCTGAAGGGCCCCAGGGTGCCCCGAAGCGCACATGCATGAAGAACGTAAACAATGGCCGCTTCCAGGACGATGCCGAAACACATGGGAAGGAAAGGGGAGGAATGGAGCATCGGGGAACCTAATCCTAAGATAAAAGGGCCCGGAATAACAAAAATATACCCTACGTGAATGAAACAGTAAGGTAATGAAACAGGACAGTGAATAATAAGGGAGAACTAAAGCTGGGGTCCCCCCTTGTCAAACAGTGAAACCAAACTCTGTCCTAACATTCCCTTGCAAACACCCAATAACTATATACAATCTAATAAACATAACGCGATTCCTGAAATAAAGAAGTGTTCATATATTCTTCAGTCCATTCATACGACAAAATCAAGACGGCAACGTCCGCGATACGCAATGAACGAAAGTGAAAGTAGAAAGTCTGGATTGGGAAAATATGACATAAATAATCACACACATACAATAAATACCTAACATCCTATCAACCTACCCCTAAGCGTAACAATATTTCATCAGACATTTGCAGTATCAGGTAGAGATCAGTACATGTACGTGTGTAATTTTCAGGTTACAAGATCTCAAAGCTAGTTTAACGGATGCAAGTAGAGTATCTTGTCAATATCCCCTTTTACGTAAAGAATGTAAGTTACGTCCTAGCTTTTCTTAATTTTTAAGCAGTTTTTGGAATTTTTTAACAACATTTACGTAAAAAGGGATATCGACAAGATACTTATCTCCTTAATAATGGTTGCATTTTTGTATTGGAAAGTTGCCAATTGAAAGATAATTTCTTACAGTATTCTACAGATGCTTTTCATTAAAATGATTTAAAATGTTTTAAAGCCTACCTAAAGCAGGTTCTGCTCATTTAGTCATTATTAAAGTATTTGCTTCAACATTGCATTCATTTTTACAGTATGGATCGGAAGACATCGATTAGCATTTTTGGATGAAAATGGGAATAAATTACATAATACCGAAGTTAATTTAGTTTCATAAACTTGTGTCTCTTTATTGTGCAGATTGAATCAAAACATTTAGAAGTCCATAAACCGAAATACGAGTAGAGAACAAATAAACAAAAGGATCTAAATAGAAAAGCCAAAATTCAGCTAAGGACAGAGCTATGCATAAGGGAGATCCTCCTTAGTTTCAAAATCAGTTTTCAGGTCAGCATCGAATTACTACTGGGTTGGTGAATCCCCTCAGGGACTAACAGTCCACCAGCAGAGGCATCGGCCCAGTGGTAATACATAAAAGAAATACCGAATTTTCAGTTAATTTAGTTTCTGCAAATGCGCATTTCGACAACTTATGTCTATTCAGTAATAAATGACATTTCAGCCGTGAGGAATTTCGTTATGTAAATCTATATCCGTATGAATAAAGCCTCATACCAATCCAATTTTATGTCACAACAGATGCCATGACTGATGTCAATGAGGGACATAACAAAATTACCGCATGACATTACATGTGAGACTTAATCCAACAGCGAGAGATATATGACAAAGATTCAGAACTAGGAATGGCTTGCCAAGCCTAGCTGATAGAAGGAAAACAGGATGTTGACATCAATTCCGGTTCTCTTGGACGACTTTTGTGCGACAAAAACAAAAAGAACACTATTGTCAGGTGGGTGGGTACATTTTCAAAAACATTATTTGGTGTGCATCTAATGGTGCAACTAGTGAACCTGTATGATTATTATATCGCCCCAGACGTAGTCGGGACGACATATTGTTTTTTGTCCGTTTCTTTGTTATTAAGTCTCCCAAACGAATTTGGGAGACTTATTGTTTTTGTTGCGTTTCTTATTATTATGTCACCCCAGACGTAGTTGGGACGACATATTGTTTTTTGTCCGTTTCTCTATAATTATTATTATTCGCTTTCTTTCTTCCAATGATTTTTTTCCGGCTTCGTTCTCAGATATGGTTGGACAGAATTTATTCATACTTGGCATAAAGTTGGACCACCTTGCGAAGTTGTGTCTCCACCGACCAAAATTTTCAAAATGGCTGTCATTTCCAAGATGATTGCCATGTTAGGTCAATATTTCAACTTTGTCAGATTTCAATTTAAAAATGATAAAATCTCTGAAATTTCATGACAGAATTCATTCATATTTGACAAAAATTTAATCACTATAAGAAAATGGGCATGCAGCAAAAACATTTTCAAAATGGCCGACATTTTCAAGATGGACGCCAAAATACATAAAAAATTCGACTTTGACCGATTTCAATGAAAATTGATTTCTATGTATATTTTGACACTGCGAACAACATGGAATCATGATATTGGCTACCAGGGGCGACATCAGCTATTGCTTGCAATTGCAAATCTAGTTATTATTCCGCTTTCTTTCTTTATTCTCGTCCGGATGACCTTGTCCGAACCAGATCTCACTGACTACTTGACCTAGAAATTTGGCCCCATATATCTAGTTGTGCCTAATTTTTGAAGAGGGGATTTATTAAGGGTACATTTGGGGGCTCAAAAAGGGGTGGGGTCTATAATGTTAACCCTATGGGAAAATGAAATTTTGGATATTTTTCACCCTATTTATTACTGCATCTTAAAAACTTTGAAGACTAGCTTCATGAATCTCCATGGGAAAGGTGTTTGTAATGTAAGAAAGGGTTCTACAGCATTGGAACTTTCAAAATAATTTCAGTTGTCATGGAAACCTAACAAAAAATGGAAATTTTGAGAAAAAGGTAGTTTATGCTAATGATTATATTTTGATTACAGCAATACATATCACATATGTTATAAGGGGAACCCCTGCCAAATTTTTTGGAAGGAGGTCTGAAATTGAGTTGGACAAAATTGGACAAAAGAGCATATGGTTGCCATGGAAACAAAACCAGAAACTTATTCTTTTTTTGAAAAATCATAAAAATGATAAAAAAGGGAATTTTGAGAAATATGTATCACATAAGATGAGACATAATTTGTCGAAATGCGCATATGCGGAAAGTAAATTCACAGTAACTTCGGTATTTAGTTATTTGTTACCACTGGGTCGATGCCACTGCTGGTGGACTGTTAGTCCCCGAGGTTATTCACCAGCCCAGTAGTCAGTACTTCGGTGCTGACCCGAAAGCCGATTATTTTTGAAACCTTTACAATATCTAAAATTTTGTAAATTTTATTGAAAACTAAGGAGTATCTCCCTCATGCAAAGCTCTGTCCTTAGCAGATTTTGGCTTTACATTTAGATCACTTTGGTTATTTGTTCTCTGTCAGTTTCTAAACATTTTTGATTCTATGGTCTTCCAAACATTTAGATTTTATCTGCACTGATGAGACATAATTTGTCGAAATACGCATATGCAGAAAGTAAATTCACAGTAACTTCGGTATTTAGTTATTTATAAGGGGAAATCCTGCCCAAATTTGTTTGGAAAGTGTATGAAATATGGTGTAATGGACAAAAGAGCACTTGTTTGTCATGGAAACAAAACCATAAAAAAAAAATTTGTAGAAAAATTGAGCTTTCTGATTAAAAAATGAATTTTGAGAAATATGTATTACATAGGATAAGGGGAACCCTTAACCAAATTTTCTCTGGAAAGAGGCCGGAAATTAGGTATAATGGACAAAAGAGCATTTGGTTGCGATGGAAACAAAACCAGAAACTTTTTTTTTTTTTTAATTTTTTTATTGAAAAATCAGGTTTTCTGATAAAAAAGAAGAAATTTTGAGAAATATGTATTACATAGCTTATAAGGGGAACCCCTGCCCAACTATTCCGGAAAGGGTCTGAAATTGGGTTTAATGGACAAAGGAGCACTTGTTTGTCATGGAAACAAAACCATAAACGTATTTTTTTGTAGAAGAATTGAGTTTTCTGGTAAAAAATAGGAATTTTGAGAAATATGTATTACATAGATTATAAGGGGAACCGCTGCCCATTTTTTTTTTCTTGAGGTAGTCTCTTAACGCCTTGAAATCCGATATGGGAGTTCGTTTGGGGGACTTTTGTGTTTCGCTTGCGAACACAGTTATCACTTGTTCTTGTTGTTTCTTTCTTTCTTTCTTCCACCTATTTTTGCCCGGCTTAGTTCTCAGAGATGCCAGGACATAATTCATTCATATTTGGTACAAAGTTGGATCACCTTATGGAAATGTACCTCCAATCAAAATTTACAAAATGGCTGCCATTTTCAAGATAGCTGCAAAGTTACGTCAACGTTTTAAATTATTCTGATTTCAATGAAAATGATAATATTTCACACATTCCATGGCAGAATTCATTCATATTTGACAAAAAGTTGCATCATAAGAAGTTGGACATACATAAAAAAAATTCAAAATTGCCGCATTTCGAACATGGCTGCCAAAATACGTCAAAATTTCAACTTTGTCCGATTTCAACGAAAATTGATTTCTGGGTAAATGCTGTTGATGCTGTGAACAAGATGGAATCCTCGAATAAGCTGTCAGGGGCGACATCAGCTAGTGCTTGCATTTGCAAATCTAGTTATGTCGCCCTAGACGTAGTCGAGACGACATATTGTTTTTTTGTCCGTTTCTTTCCCTCTAAAGCTTAATTGTTGGGTCCTCTACCGGACTTGACTTTACTACCGGATTTGCCATGTTCAACACGGCGGGTGTCTTATAAGAAGCAGGAGATGCTAACTCTACCGGTGCACCTTATCTCACCCATGGTTTTTTAATTGGGTCCGCGTTGTTCAGCTTCGTGTGTGTGTGTGTGCGTGTGTCTTCATTTTTCTTTTCAGTGCCATACCCTTGTTGTGTCTCTGTTTTTTTCTTGTTTGTTTCTGATGTTGACATTGTCCTTCGATTGTTCGTTTTGGATTGACGGTTTGGTTCTCACTTACTTTATTATGTCGCCCAAGACGTAGTCGGGACGACATATTGTTCTTTGTCTGTTTCTTTGTTATTATGTCGCCCCAGACGTAGTCGGGACGACATGTTGTTTTTGGTCCGTTTCTTTGTTATTAAGTCTCCCAAACGAAGTTTGGGGAGACTTATTGTTTTTGCTGTGTTTCTTATTTTTATTATTATGTCGCCCCAGACGAAGTCGGGGAGACATAATGTTATTGTTCCGTTTCTTTATTAAGTCTCCCAAACGAAGTTTGGGTGACTTATTGTTTTTGCTGTGTTTCGTATTTTTATTATTATGTCGCCCCAGACGAAGTCGGGGAGACTTATTGTTTTTGTTGCGTTTCTTATTAGTATTTTACTTCCAATAATTTTGTCCAGAGCTTTACTCAGAGATGCCTGAACCGAATCACTTGATTGAAACACAAAGTTGAAACACAATGTGAAGTTATGCATGAAGGGGAAATAATTTTCAAAATGGCCGCCATTTCCAAGATGGCCGCCATTTTACGTCAAAATTTCAACTTTGTCAGATTTCAACGAAAATTGATTTCTAGGTAGTTTTTGACGCTGCGAACAAGATGGGAGCATCGAATTGGCTGCCGAGGGCGACATCAGCTATTGCTTACAAAAATGAAATGAAATAAAGACATTGTTCTTATGAATAGTTTTCAAATAATGCTATTTTTTTAACAGAGATAACATAAATATTACTAAAGACGGTTTTTTATTCAATCTCTAACCTCATTTTAACCTTTCTGAATACTTTATAAATTTCAGTATATTTTGGTTTGAGAATTGTATAATAGATCAATGAGTCTTTATTTTACTACAAGCTTGACACCCAGAAAACATATTCCTGCCTCATTTTTGGGACCAGTTTTCATTTAATCCATGAATGCCAAAGACCTGAAACATTCCCTAGGTTGTTTGTCAAAATAATTTGTTTTCTTATTAACAGACAGTACTTTTACGTTGATATTCCTTGAATGTAGCTGACTTAATTTGAAATTTGTTCAGTTTCTTTTGAAATGTGTCGGGAACATTTCTGCGAAAATGACAAACATTGCATTTTGTGACACATTTCATATCTGAATAATGGAACTAGAACTTCATGAGCAACAAAGTACCGAAGTTACTGTTAATTTATTTTCTGCATTTTTCGTTGTTTTCGTCAGTGTGATAGCATTTTGCAAACAATTTGGGAGTTTTGATTTTGACTACTCCATCAAAAGTTGATACTGTGACCAATTTTCAAAAGGGAGTCAAAAAAGCTTATGAAGGTGACTCTTTTGGCATCTAATGTGGTTACGTTTAACAACTATTAATAAGCATAGTTCGACAAAGAGGATTTCATGCGAATAAATATTAGGTTTTGTCATTTTCATTGGTGCTCAGTATATATTTACTCTTTTTCTGGTGATAACCAAGTGTCTGATCTTGCTACCTGTGCAGTGTTACTCTTGACCACGTCTTGACCACGTCTGTCACACTCTAATTATGTTCTTAGTTAAGGTCCATATCTCAGGTTCTAAATACTTTCCACTTAATCAACTTTGTAAAAATCTTCTATTAATTTAGGTGTCTGAGTGGTATTATTCCGCCATTTTTGTCTTATACCTGTTCATTTAGGTTTCACTCATTAAGAAATTTAACAAAATAGTTATCTAAAATGAAAAGAAAGTTCAAATGTATTTAATATTTATATTCCTTATCATTTTTATAACATTTTTGTTACAAAAACGTGCACAAAAACACATGAGCTTTAACTGCTGAATTTGCAGAACACAAGGGGGATAATTTGATGAAATAATTTAACATAGATATCACTAGAGAAATTAATATTTTGCAATTCTTCTCTTTTATTTCAACGGTGACCCCTAATTTTTATTTTTTATATGTAAACTACATAATGATAATTAAACACGTGCAAAGTATGAAAAAATTCTATAATCTATTTTTCAAACTATCCTCTCATATAATCATTTTCCCTATCATTTCTATGTAAAATCCTGAAATTTTCAATTTCAGATTTTGCGCTTGAATGCACGGTGACCCTAAAATTTTATTTTACATTTTGAACAATAATACAATTATGTTACAACACAGAAAATTTCACAAAATTCTATAATAGAAAATTAATACCCTGCAGATACCTTACACAAGCAAAATGTCTTCCGTTTATCAGATCTTAATTTAAAACCAATAGTATTTGAATTGAGTATATTTGCACACCAATCGATGTAACCGTAGGAAAACTTTGCCAAAGCAAGTGTCGTTTATCAAACACATGTGACAATAAGTAACCAGGAAAATGTTGGTATTGCATAGTAAGAATAACAGAATAAGTTGTAATTTTGAGTAAAATACTTTGGTTACATAGTAAAATGATGTAGTTCTAGTCTTAACGACCTTGTAGATCGGTATGGCATGTATGGATATCTGCTACACAGATTACAACAGATCTTTCCATTTACAATTTGTCTTCCGGATTCGACTTTACTACCGGAGTTGACATGTTCAACACGGCGGATGTTTTATAGAAAGCAGGAGATGCTTACTCCACAGATGAACCTGATTTCATCCATGTGTTAATTGGGTCCGTGTTGTTCATTTGTATGCGTGTCTTCATTTTGTTCTGTCTGGTACTCATGATGTGTCCTTGGCTGTTGATGTTTCTGATGTTGCTATTTTCCCTGCATTGTTCGTTTTTTTTTACTGACGATTCGGTTCTCACTCGTACTTTATTTTCGTTAAAAAGGCCACCAGGCAATAAGCACAATGCCTGGTCATTTATTTAGGCAATAGGTCTATTTCCTAGTCTTTAAGACTAATGCCTGAATCTTTTCAGTAAATAAAATTACTGCCTAGGCAATAGCTTATTGCCTAGGAAATAGGATGAATGCCTGATTTGCTTATTGCCGTTAACATATATATGTTTTATCAGACCAATCTTAAAACAACAGTAATATTGTTTTGGACAATAGTATCCACAGGAATAAAATCCAATAGAGTCGATTACATATGAAACTGCTCGAATTATAACTGGAATGAGAAGGGGGAATATTCAGATCAAAATTGTTTAAAAGTTAGGCTGGGACTCGTTGGAAGCAAGACATAAAAAACAAAAGTTGATGCATGATTATATGGCATTGCACGGTGACTTACTTACTTATTTTTCTGCTCAATTCTGCTCAAAATTCAAGCCCCGTATAATGTCATATAAAATGTGTAGATTTTTCACATACTAGTATTTCGGACGACTATTGAAGGCAGTGCCGAACTATTGTTCTGTGTTTGCTTGATTGTGATGTCGCTGTTTTCTTTCGAATAACAACACCGTTACAAGGTCTCGCAGTGGTTTAATAGAAACGTCGAAACACGTCATGCATGATGTGCCCTAAATTGGCGCTCGACAATTTCCGTAAAAGCTTTACCGCTTCTTCATACTTAATATCTAACTCCGGCTTTAAAGTCTCGTTGTGTACCACAAAATAACTATTTAAGCAATAAATAGGTAATGAGGGTGAATCAATATATACATGTATATATATATATATTGTTGTGTGTATCTTGTAAGAGAGGATATGGGTATAGGATTTGCCTGCTATCAGATCACATTAAATTGATATTCAATAAAATTGAAATAATTGAAAACGTTTGTAATATTGGGACACATACCTGATAAAACATTTCAGCTTCGTCAATTTTCTGTTGTTCATTTAACTGTTTCAAAAAATAAAAATGGTTCCTCTTTATTTTGCTGTAATAGAAATTATCGGTAGGCACCTCATCAATACTGATGACTTTTATTAGTTCCTCGTATATTCTTAACCCTTCAAGAGACATGTCTACCACTTCATCTTGATTTTCTTCGTCTTCTCTGTATGAAAAAGATCCTGAAATAAAGATATAAATAGAGAAATAATCCTGAGAAAACATAATCTTGTATGTTTTGTTTTTTGTTGTTTTTTTTTTTGTTGTTGTTGTTGTTGTCTTTTTGTTCTGTTTGTTTGTTTGCTTTTTTTTTGTTTTTTTGTTTTTTGTTTTTTTTTGTTTTTTTGGGGTTTTTTTGTTTTTGTTTTTTTTTGTGTTTGTCTACTCGAATCTGCTGTTAAGCCCTTAACCGATGAAGTTCGATTAACTAGATGATCAATGAAATTACTTTCCTTTCTTCAGTGATAAGTCATTTCTGCTTAACATTCGCAAATAACCAAATTTATTACCTTTCAAAGTTTTTTCGACATGCATGCATAACTTCATATCGTAAGCCCTTTGTTATGGTTATCAACAGAACAATCAAATAAAATTGATAGCACAGAAAACTTTACTTCAAACAGTAGCATACAGTGTTCAGAATTAACAGTAGCAATGTATTTATACTTAATATGTCGACATTACATGCTTAGACACAATTCGACAGACAGTGCCCATCTATGTTATACCACTAAAATTTATCTATTCATTAATAATCATTTTTGCATTTTATTGAGTAGATCTCATTAGCATTTTTTCTTCACTACTCAAGGTCTTTCATTCAATTGGATTTTTGGTCTTCGAAATGAACGAGTTTTCTTAAACTAGAGGCTCTCAAAAGCCTGTGGCTCACCTGGTCTAAGGTTCACATAGACAGTACAAATAACCACAAAGATAAAAGGTCTTATTTTCTAGTAGAGAATATACCTTAATGTAATATGGCCCAATGTGACAAAGGAAATGATCTTTGCATGCATTTTTCATAAGGTCCTACGTTAAACTATGCTTCCCGCTGGCATCCATCTTGGGTATGATGTGGACTTAGTGGACCAAAATGTTCAAGGTGAGCCATCAAGGGACCGTTTTGTTCAATTAGGAAAAGTAGTTTCAGAGGAAAAGATCTTTGAATGTGCTTTCCCATATGGTCCAATGTTATTTAAATTCCCCGATGGTGGCCATCTTACGCGGACTTGCCTGACACATTTTTGAAGTAATTCAATGAAGGACAGTTGCGACCAGGTTTGGTTCCAATAAGCCAAGTAGTTTCGGGGGAGACAATCTTTGAATGTGTTTTCCTATGTAGTCCAATGTTATACTAAGTTCCCCGCTGGCGGCTATCTCGACTTGCTCACTTGTCAGACATAATTTTAAAGAAGATCACTCAAGGACCAAGTTTGATTCCAATTAACCGAGTAGTTTCAGAGAAGAATGTCTTTCAATGTGTTTTCCAATATGGTTCATCGTTAAACTGTGTTCCCCGATGGGGGCCATCTTGGAATTGACGAGGACTTGCCGGACATGTTTTTTAAAAAGGACCAACTAAGGATAGTTTTGACCAAATATGGTTCCAATTGGCCATGTAGTCTTAAGGGAGAAGATCTTTGAATGCATTCTCCCATAGGACCTAATGTTTAACTATGTTCCATGCTGGCGGCCATCTTGAATCTGATGGAGACTTGCTGGACACATTTTTCAAAAGGGCTTCATGACATAGGTGAAGCTGTACAATGACCATCTTAGTTATGTTGAAATCATTTTACTTTTTTAAATCTGCAATTACATTTTTAAACGTTAGAACATGTGTTTTCTTTTATGTACATGATACTGTTCTGTTACATATAATACCTTTACGCTTTTTGGCTTGTATGTCTCTAATTTTTTGTCGAATTAAGTCTCCCATGGCATGATGTAATTCAACTATTTTAATATGACTAGATGGAAGTATTTTGGACATTATTTCGAGACCTATTTTATAGTCATTTTCCGATTCTTCAAATCTCCTGAGCATGGCCAATGCAGCACCTCGATTTTTCAGTTTCTTTGCATGGTCGTATGTTGAGTCTGCTTTCAAATGCTTAGCTACGATTATGCTCTCATAATAATATTTTACAGCTTGTTCCATTTCTGCTTTCATCCTACGCTTGTCATTATTTCTATTATGTTCGATGCCTAGACGATAATGACATGCACCCAAGTTAGCACAGAATGTAGGTGTTCTTTCGTTTTTCACTTTTTGTTTATTATTTATCATAATAGCCCGTTTGTGCCATTTCATGCTCTTTTCTGTTTCAGTTGTCCTGTAAAATACACATCCAATTGAGTTGTAAATATCTGCTAAGTACATTTGACATTCTGTTTTATGACTGAGGCATTTTGATTTGAGAATGTTTATAGCTTTCTGAAAAATGTCTATCGAATTTCTCCCATCGCCTAATTCCATAATTATTTTACCCTTGTTCAAAAGCATACGACTTTTATAAATCAAGAGTGATTGGTCTTCTCCAAAATTATTCAGCTGATCGATAATACGATCACATCTTTCTTCTATACCGTCGAATGGCAAGTCATAGCCAATACTGGCCGTTATGTATTCAAGGAACCATATGCAGTTTGTAAGCGTGCCTTCTTTTTTCATGCACTGTTTTTTGAGAAAAGACAAGTGTTCTTCTGGTTTATATATCAATTCAACAGTTTTATTTAATCGCGCGATCTGTTCATTTGACCACTCATTTCCAAATGCAGGCTCGTTCTGGGTGCTCCCTAATTCATCTAAAAGTTCAATATATTTATTTATAGGTACTTTACATTTTTCCGATAGTTCTCTTGCGTGTAATACATCTGTATCGTATGCCTCACCTATCCCATGAACTAATTCGTTAAAGAGATCAATGAAGTTATATTTTGCTTTCATTATTTCTGGATACATTTCAGTATCATTTGATTTTTCTTTTAAAAACGTATAGACAAGTGGATGAAATGAAAATACTTTCTCGAAGGTGTCTGCGTCTGTCGTTTCATCATTAATATGATTGTCTACACTTTCCTCTCTAAAATAATTATCTATCTCCAAAAGATGGCGGCTTTTGAACAAAAGTAAAATAAGTTGCAACTTATTTTGACATTTAAACTGATTATCCTTTGATTTTCTTCCATCAACAACAATCGTTGCTGAATGTAAGTCAAATTTTGTTGTTCCAAACAAGGATAGTTTACATATAACATTTCTATATTCTACTAGTTGTTCATACGGTTGTTGTAAACAATCACTGACTTGTAAAAATGCGGATGGTAATAACTCGACATTTTGTCCAACGTTCTTTATTAAAGCTGATGGTGAAGAATTCAGTATACCACATATAAGTCGAATAGCAAGGGGACAAGCTCCACAACAACAGACCACAGATTTCATAACATCTGTCGTAAGTACCGTCTAAACAGAAGAGAAAATTTATTAGCATATATCCAGTCATATGGAAGATTACTCAAAAATCTACGCAAAATAATTCTAACAAGTGAAGACCCTAAAAGATGTCTCGCCCGTCCCTGCTGGCCTCTTAATTGGTGTGAAATCTATGTGAACTAATCAGAAAAGTGAACATGCTCACTAGACCGTGAAATTGGGGTCAAGGACAAAAAACACCTACCAGACTGACATGTACTACCCAAGACCAACCTTTATACCAAATATTATCAACCGACCACTTCTAGGTATTGAGATATGGACTTAAGCAGAAAA
>MJUU01036297.1:0-10292 GCA_002080025.1 Modiolus philippinarum | reverse complement strand
TTTTGTTTTTAGTCCCCCAAACTACCTTATAGAGAAGGAAACAAAAGCAAATTCTGAGTATTTTTTAATTATTTTGTAAACCCCTTTCTGGAAGTACAAAACTATTGTGACTGTTTTGAATTTCTGTTTTGTATAATTTTCTGCAGAGAATCTGCATAAACTTTTAGTTTTGGTGTGCATTGTAAATAACATTTCTAAGATTGCAATGAACATGATGGAAAAACATTGAAATGAAACAAACTGAAAGTGGATATATATATTCTTAAAACTTTCCTGTCAATTGGTTTAATCATTAAAGTGACATGATAAAGAGAGATAACTCTAATTTCTAATCTGAGTATTTATACCTGTGTTGTTGTAATTTTTAATGAAGAGTTTTGTTTCTTTGTAGGAATTTTTCAACTTTGTTCAGTATGTTGGTTATTGTGTATTGTTAGCCGTCAATATTATTACAGTTGTACATATAAACCATGTAAGTCTGAACTTTACAATAAGAAAGAATTTCATGTGTATTGATTACTTAGCATTTTATTCAGGCAGGTTCTCTGCCTTCTAGCTGTTAGGAAAAGCCATCTTGAAAATAGTCTGTTTCAACCAGACTCCTACATTCAGAAGACTACTTTACATGAAAAGAGTCTGAATGATCCAGACTATTGTTAAAAACGCATACGGCTTATCAGTTATTCATACGAAGGCATAGAAAATAATCCGTTCATGTGGCGATACAGTGTCCATTTCATGACCAACTACATCGTTTTATGTGTGTATTGTATTTATTTAATATCTTTTAAAAGATTTAATGGTTTTTTTTTTTTAATCTAAGAGGACTTAAATTGATATTCGAAATTCACGATTCGGTTCATTCATAAAAATTTCTTGCGGCGCGCTATGATTTTACAAGTTTTTATGAATGGATACATAGTAACTTCTACTTTCGCTGTTGTAACTCGTAAAATTTAATGTATATCTCAATATATATGACTTTGAACCTTTTAATGGTTATATTGATGTCTACTCTACCTTAAAAAAAGGATCAATCAAACCGTAGCTTCGTTTTCTGTTCTGTACAGGTATATACCTCCGGTATATTACGGAGCACTCCCACTTATCTTAATGTAAAAAGCTAAAATAATTTCAGTGCTATGTATATACAGGTCTGTACACGTATTTACAACTATCTTAAAATATATAAAAACTAATTCCTCTCGGGGTGGCTGCCCAACGATCAGTAGCATCGTCTAATGCATAGCGTCAGACATGTTTTGTTTAATGTCCTGACATGTGGCGCGTTGTTTTGTTTATCTATTAATGGCCATACTTAGTTACGCCTGCATGACATACGCTGTTGTAAATAAGGGTCAAATATGTTTCAAAATAATCCGAAATTACAATAACTGTTCTTTATGGAATACTTATAATACATTTAAATTTTAGAATAATTTACGATGTCAACAATGAAGCACGGAAGGTTTCAACTTTATCTCCAACCGCGTTCCTAATCACCAAGCGTAATCAAATACAACACTTGTACTGGATCACAAAAACCATCATGTCACTGATTTGTTACAACAGGAGGAAGCGCTCACTTGCTGAATTTTCATCATTTCCAGTGATTCCTTCTTTTGTAGTAATCATTTTTCATGTTGTGTTGAAACAGAGATGAACTGCGCCAACAACACGTTCACGGTCATACGTCGTGTCCGAAGTTAAATCTTAGTCAGGTATAAGAAAACACTTCATGCTAGATCACGAAAGTCAAATGTAAAAACGTCAGTTGAAAACTCGTGATGGTCCTGATAAAATTATATATTTACATAATTATTTCATATTAGATCTAGTTCTAACCTCTAAAAAATTATTAGTGGCTAAAAGCATTTCGGCGTCCATTGCTTTGATCCAACAGAAAAAAACTGATGTACATGTAGATAAACTAAAATACAAATATGCGATGCTCTACCAGAGATCCATCATAAGAAGAAGTCTGCAACCCATTCAATATGTTTTGGAAGGTGTTAGATAAGGCCACAGGGACTTGCTTCGGCCTAGAAAAAAAAAAGTTTGATATTTAACAAAAGTTTTTTTTCTAGACTGGGAGCAAGTCCCAGGCCGTTATCAGTAAAATCCTCTACAGGTGGTTCCTTCAGATCTCGTTCCAGTGAATATTAATGTAATCATGAAAACAAGTAATTGTTTTAATCACAGTCAAATAGTCATCAAAGTGATGACATGACAAAATTAGAAATAACAACATTAATCGAGCCACCGAGTGTAACACTTGTCTGGAATACTTACATGTACCAACAAAGAGGAACAAGGCAATGGAATGTAAATAGAGTTTTGAATAAATCACCAACAACCCATACAAAGACTGAAAAGACAACCCAAACCAGGAAGGAAAACTTTGGATTTTAATTCTTGAAAAATTACATGCCAAGATTTCAGCAAAACAGTAATAATTACAGGACTTCTGTGAATACCCTGGAACCTGCCTTAACAGCATTCCATGCTTTGATATCACATTCTTTTTATAATATTTCAGACTGACACACAAACTTAAAATATAATTATCAATATATGGCAGTAAAAGATTGAAATTTCCTAGTGAAGTAAAGTTTCAGTTACCAGTAATAATACTCTGCAGACTTGTACCAGTCTGTCCCCTGACTGATAATAGATGTCAGGATTTTTTGTTAAGTAAATGTCTCTGATAGTCAACATTGAAAACATAGTTAATGAAATCAATAACTATACCTATACTTAAATTATCAAAAATATTCAACTAATGATTGAAAAATGCTGTTATTCACTCAGGCCCTGCACCCATTCATGAATTACTGTGTTGTTCGATAATAACCGAGTTTATACCATTGCATATACAACACCAATAAAATTAAAACTTTTCTCTAATTTTCTGTACAGTCAAACTTTGATGGCTCGAACACCAAAGAGACCAATGAAAACAGTTCGAGTTACGGGAGTGTTCGAGAAATTGAGGTTGAACTATGTTGAAACTTGAACAAAAGGGACCAGACAAAGGGTTTGAGGCATCCATGGTGTACGAGCTATTGCAGTTCGAGCTATCAAAGTTCTACTGTATATATAAGGAAAAGATAGTCTTTCCCCAAACACATGAAATCTAATAAGAGATTATTTACATGGAGCCTGCAAGTATGTTCAGTTTTGGAACTTGTAGGTACATAATATTTAATGGTACCCAGAAGTCGCATTTCAGAGTTAAATATATGATGTTACAAACATAGATCTGAATGTCATTGTACCCAGATTGCATGTTTCTGTAGGAAATGTTTTTAAGTTGCAAGATTGCAGTGAATTGTCCATTTCACAGGACAAGATTCAAGACCCTATTAAGAGGACATATTAGATTTTTTTAGTATTTTTTTAACACCCTGGCAACGAAAAGTTGGGGAGTTATTTGTTTTTCATTGTTTGTTTGTCTGTTAGTACAAATAAAAATCTGTTTAGTGAGGGCAAGATACAAATACCTGCATGTGAGCATGTAATAGTCTAGTTTCTTAGTAAAATTTTAGATGATATATATTTCACTTATATAGTTTTGAATTTTTTCTTGACATTTTACAGATGAAATCTGTCATTAGAATGAAATAAAGACAACAGCTGGACTGCTTCTGGTATTATTGTATGTTGATGGAGAGTTGTCTACCTTTAACGATCTTCCCAATTTTTTGAACCTCAGAAAAAGCATGATTGTGATTATATGACAGCTATCAAAGAATTTATTATTTTATATTGTTATTTTTGTCTAAGTTTTGTCTCACTTGAATTTTTTTATTTATGGATTTGTACGATTTTGAAGGATATATGGGGATGATTATATAGCAAGCTTTCATAAGAAAATGTTCGGCTGATTAAAGAATTTGAGTGTTTTGGTCTGAGAAAAGACTATTGAAGGACATATTAGCTGGGGGTATTAATATTAGATATAGGGCTTGATATTAGAGCAGATTTTTGGAAGAACATTAGGGCATGGGCCATTGAAAGGGTAAACAGTTTACTTGAAGGACATACCCTATGATGGGTTATTTTTTGCAGGTTTATATTTTTACTTTTGTTTGCAGTTGAACCAAAACAATGAAAATAAATGCCCTGAAGTATTGATGTTATCTAGTGTATTCTGGTAAAGCTAGATTCTTCTTGTTATATGTTTACTTTACAAAAAATTAAATTAAATCTACTTGTAATTCATAAGCTCCAATAATTTTCTTTTGATAAATCAAAGAAATAAATTAATGAAGTGTCATCATAATAAGCAGCAGGTTAAAGGTAGAATCTTGTTGCATGCAAATCGTGTAATCATGTATTAAATTATAGTAATAATTTTGTTAAATAATATTAACAATCTCTTAAAGAAAATTCATTTAATTTTCTTACAGTTTTTTTCAGTTAAAAATATTTAACTGTTTATATTGAAATATTAAATAATTTTTTAACACTAGAATTTTTGGCATGCCTTTTCTCTTCAAATCTGCAAATCTTTTCAACCACAGATTTAGCCTGCTATACAGTATGTGGCATATTTTGAAAGCAGATTTTTTTAAGGACAACTGGGGCTTGGAGTTGAGAGTTGAATTTTTTAAAGCACATATATAGACATTTTCAGAAATTGGTAAATTTTGGTTATCTCCCCTGATTACGATAGGTCCGCCATTAAGAGGTAGACGGGTACCACACACAGTACATTTATTACTTATACTGATAAATTATTGGAAAAAAGAACACTTCCTAGCTTTTATCATTTCAAGACATCTACATTCGAAAAAAAAGCTTCAATTCACCTTCAGTTGAGCATTAATGGTATTTTTTAAAATTTATTATTAATTATAAAATTTATAGGATTATTCAGAGATATACGCTTAAAGTAAATATTGTAGCACACTAAAATACACGTGCTAAAATATTTCACAGAGTAATCATAAAACTTGAAATGATACATGTTACACCCCAATTAACAAGCTGTCAACCTTTCCTGTGAATATACTCTATGTTGTCCCAATTAACACAGGTACCTGTATACCCTTTGTGTATGCAAGCTACTCTTAAATCTAGCTGAATGTGAAAAAATCAACAAGTTTTAAAACAAGACTGTTTTAAAATAAGCAAACAGTTTATTAAAAAAAATTGATTTTCGATAATAAAAAAAAAGAAATAAATGAAGAACAAGATACACAAAAAACATTTGTATTTTACCTGTCTAAATATTTACTTCAAAGACATAATCTCAAAAGAACTTTAATTGAAAATGTAATTGGCGAATTTCGCGGGTGTAATGTTGCAAAGTGGAATATCATTATCAAACAACGTCAGAATACACCTTTTTGGAAGTTTTACTTGAAAAATATAAAAAAAATATATATACGATTAGGCTTATTAAACTATGAGAAATGCACATTATGCAGTATACCTAAAGCAAAGCTGATGGAGGACCCACTATTTCAAATAACACTTAAGCAATACACATAAAACTTTTCTTCATTCAGGAGTTGTAACCAGATAATGAAATTTGTAAAAGAAATCATCCAGCAAAACAGTAAAAACACAAAATAAAATTTAATCTTTAAAATATCTTTAAATTAAAAGACCTTGATTTGACTTATATTTTACAATTTTCAAACTATCAAACTTGTTCACTTGTCCACTCAAATCCAATAAGTAAAAGTTCATTTAGTAAATCAACTTAATGCAAACCATCAGCAATTGCCATAAAAAAATCGGAATGATGCACTATTTCCTTTTCTTTTTGGAAAATGTGATAAACAGAATACACAAATTTTACAGAAAAAGTAACCCTTATTTATTTTTTCTTATTTTTTTTTAGATTCACAATGACTTTTATTCTTGGGCAAAATTATTAACTGATACGTACTTCTATTTTCATTTTGGGTGCATCTCGTGAATACGGTACCTATGGTACCTATGAATTTCAAATTTTCAAAAGCATATTACTACACTTAAACGTTAAATATTTGCCTTGAAACTTATTTTTTGCCATTCTGTTATCTTTTATCTTTGCAACGACTCTATTAACATGTTTCTTACATGTTGAATAAACAGGTAATTAACAATTTAATTATCCTACCTGTGCGGTACCATTCAATAATGAAGTAATCGAAAAAGCCCGAGTCGGGTCAAATCTGTCTACCTGTGTCGGATTTAGTGTTCCAAATGGAACAAGATGGCGGCCCCACTATTTCAATTCTGAAAACGTCTATAGTGTAAGTTTGAAAGCAGAAATTTCAGATTGGTCTTATAAAACTTATTTTTGGATGTACATGTGTATTTATAAGGTTTGTTTAGAAAGACATATTGGAATTGATATGAGTACGGCAGATGGGATAGGTTTAAATTCATATTATACAATGTATCTGTTGTACTGTATGTCCTCCTGCAAACATTAATTGATAATATTAATGCAATACAGATAATTACTTTCAACACTATTTTTATACCCCCGCAAACCGAGTTTGGGGGGTATATAGGAATCACCATGTCTGTCTGTCCGTCTGTCCGTCCGTCCCCTTTTGTGTCCGGAGCAGAACTTTTGTACTGTAGCACCTAGGATAATCAAACTTGGTGTGTGGATGCATCATGGAAAGACGATGTGTCGTGTACCAAATTTAGGTCACTGTGACCTTGACTTTGACCTTTGACCTTTATGATAGTAAAACCATGTGCATTTCGTGTCCGGAGCAGAACTTTTGTACCGTAGCACCTAGGATTATCAAACTTGGTGTGTGGATGCATCATGGGAAGACGATGTGTCGCATACCAAATTTAGGTCACTGTGACCTTGACTTTGACCTTTGACCGTTATGATAGTAAAGCCATGTGCATTTCGTGTCCGGGGCAGAACTTTTGTACCGTAGCACCTAGAATTATCAAACTTGGTGTGTGGATGCATCATGGGAAGACAATGTGTTGCATACCAGATTTATTTTACTGTGACCTTGACTTTGACCTTTGACCTTTATGATAGTAAAACTGTGTCCGGAGCAGAACTATTGTACCGTAGCACCTAGGATTATCAAACTTGGTGTGTGAAAGCATCATGGGAAGACAATGTGTCGCGTACCAAATGTAGTTCACTGTGACCTTGACTTTGACCTTTGACCTTTATGATAATAAAACCGTGTCCAGAGCAGAACTATTGTACCGTAGCACCTAGAATTATCAAACTTGGAGTGTGGATGCATCATGAGAAGACGATGTGTCGCGTACCAAATTTAGGTCACTGTGACCTTGACTTTGACCTTTGACCTTAATGATAGTAAATCCTTGCACATTTTGTGCTGAAAGCTTGGTTAAATCAGCTTTGTATCCACAGAATTATATATTATTTAATGTATTACCCTTTAAATGAAGTACCAGATATGAACTGATTGGAATAAAACCTGTAATTTCAGTCCTGACAGGCTTTATTTCTGTTAGATTTACTTTCCAATTACCATGTGGCTGAAGGTCAAATTTCAAAATGACATGCCTTGGTACTCAAATGCAGTTAAGGGGGGTATTAGTCTGGCTTTGCCGGCAGCTCTAGTTTAAACTGTTTTTGAAGAATTTTGTTAATTGTGCATAATTGTTTATAGAATGAATGAAAGAGAATGCTTGAGAATATTTTTTTGGTTCCTTTCTGTAGTCAAAAGGGATGGTAAATGTAAGTCATCTTTCTGTATTTATCTGTACATTATTTGATTCAATGTAGTCAGGAAAAATCTCATGTAAAGTATAAAGTATGGTTGTGTGGTAAGCTGAAATAGTATTAAAATGTCAAAAGTTGCCAAATGAGAACTTATAACAAAAATCAATTTGAATTAAACTATTCCAGAAATAATTGTAAAGGGGAGGGGGGTCAGAAGGCTTTTTTAAAAGGATCAACCTTGTTTAAAATAACATTGTAATTTATTTGTCTTTTTCTTCAGTGCAAGTCTCCAATATACCCCACAACCCATCAAATTTTATTTAAAATGCCTTCCGACACCCACCCCACTCCCATACAATTATATCTGGAACAGCCCATTTTTTATGCTGTACCTGTTTTGCCTTGGCAAATTAAGGGGATATTGTTTTGTTTTTGAATACACACCAATTTATTCAAGATATTATAACAAGTTTTAGCAACTGAGTTTTGTGCTTACATCTGTTGTTGCAAGTCTACGCATTGAAAGTCATTGTACATTGTGATATATTTAACAAAATTGTTGTTCTAGATGAGTAGATTTTAATCTTTAGCATGACAGTTGGCCATGACCTTCATTTAATAGATTTATGGACACCTTTAATTGAATATTTTGAAAAATTAAAGTACTTTTTCAAGTCATGACAAGTTGGTGTTTGCAGTGTCTTTTGTAATGATTCTTATTTCTTTGAAAATCAATGACTTTATGCATGATTGTAAAATCAATTTAAAAATTTTGAAATTTTCTATTGGAGGAGTAGCTCCACATACATAATAGAACCAGAGTTGTAAATTCTTCATTGTAAATATACCAGAATATAGATAGAGATTTTACATAGCCATTTTCATGAGTCAAATTAAAAAGTAAGACTAACTGAACTACCTCAATAACTTGAACTATTCCTACTTTATTTTAGTCAGGGTTTAAAAAGGAAATATTGTGTTAGCCTAAATAAGCACCACTTCACTTGCCTGGTAAAAATTTGGGGCGATATTGAGGTTATTATAGGATTAAACACTCATTTTTAGGACGTTATCTATGTATTAATTCCAGCAGCTCACTCACAAACTATGTAAAGTTTGTGAGTGAGCTGCTGGAGTTTATACATACATAATTTCCTAAAAATCAGTGTTTAATCCTTATAATTCCAATTTTGTTGGTTAAAAACTGCATGATCCATGTTAATTACGTCTTTATTTGTTGCATTATATTTTTGGGCAGTGGATTAATGGGCAAACAGAAATATCGAAAAATATTTCCGTTTGCTTTTCAGAACATTAACCAATGAAAATGAATGTTACAATTAGATTTGGAATTATTATTTTATATAACAGTCAGAATGTTCAAGACCATCTCTGCAATAGTTTTGAGAGTCCTCCACTTAAGGAATATAGAAATTTGCCAAATTCATCAAAAATTTTCTTGAGGTTGCCTGTGACTTTCTTGTATTGCACTTTCATTGGTTTTGTAGATTTTAAACGTATTTTCCCGTTGGGAAATCCAGTTATTGAAATGCTGATGTATGGCGGTTGGGCGGGCGGCTGCCAGATCTTGTAAGCGCAACTCCTCTGTAATCGTGCAACAGAATTTCATGAAACTTTGTATGTAGCAAGGACATCATATGTAGATGTGCATAATGTCTGGGATTTTTCATCGTGCAATATTTCCAGGAGTTATGCCCCTTTGAACTTAGAAATTTATAGGTGTTATGACCATATGCTTGTAAGCGCAAGTCCTCTTTAACCATTCAACAGGTATTTCATGAAACTTTGTATGTAGCAAGGATATCATATGTTGATGTGCATATTGTCGGAGATTTTTCATCGTACAATTTTTCCAGGAGTTATGCCCCTTTGAAATTAGAAAATATATAGGTGTTTTGACCATATGCTTGTAAGCGCAAGTCCTCTTTAACCATTCAACAGAATTTCATGAAACTTTGTATGTAGCAAGGACATCATATGTAGATGTGCATATTATCGGGGATTTTTCATCGTACAATTTTTCCAGGAGTCTTGGAAATTTATAGGTGTTTTGACCATATGCTTGTAAGCACAAGTCCTCTTTAACGGTTCAACAGAATTTCATGAAACTTTGTATGTAGCAAGGACATCATATGTAGATGTGCATATTGTCAGGGATTATTCACCGTACAATGTTTCCAGGAGTTATGTCCCTTTGAACTTAGAAATTTATAGGTGTTTTGACCATATGCTTGTAAGCACAACTCCTCTGTAACCGTTCAACAGAATTTCATGAAACTTTGTATATAGCAAGGGCATCATATGTAGATGTGCATATTGTCGGGGATTTTTCATCGTACAATTATTCCAGGAGTTCTGCCCCTTTGAACTAAGAAATCTACAGGAGTTTTTGGCCATATGCTTTTTGTTTGACTTTTAAGTAAAGATTTTTAAGAGTTATGGCATACACTGCACATAATGAGAGGAGGTATAAGTTAAGCAGCTTTTCACACAAGTACCTATTTCTGCATTCAAATAGTGAACGAAAATTCAGTTTGATGTCGTATCGACATCCATTTCTTGTTTTTTTTTGCATTGTATTTTAATCCCTTTAACA